>JABMCL010002957.1:1457500-1465000 GCA_018857735.1 Alviniconcha marisindica
AGCCTCCTTAGTTTTTATGCAAAATTATCATTAAATAAAATATCAGTTATGCTGACTTCGAAAAACAAATCAGTGTTCTGGAAAGTATGAACATTGCTCTTTTGACAGCAAAAACGATAATGTGCTAACAACTCTGGAAAGTTTTCCATTGTTTCCCTTCCCTTTACATTTCCTTGAGGTCCTATTGTGGGAAACGGAAGGGGGGGGGGGGGGGGGGGGAGGCTGTTTTTTTTGGTGTTTAAAAAAAAAAAAAATCTGAGTTTTGGGGAATCAAGTCATTCCATGAAGGAACCTTTTCCCTTTCCTTGAAAGAACTAAATTTAAACCAAAGTTAAAACACTTAGAGACCGAAAACTAGTGATCAATTTCGGCCTGCTTAACACTCTTGTAGTGTGAGTGGGTGGGGGGTGGGGGGGGGGGGGGGGAGGGATCAGCATGAATCATCTGTATAAATACACTCCAACGAAACGGCGTCCTTCTTTAAAAACAAGGGATTTCCATACTCTTTTCGATACTCAGAAAATGCATGTTGTTCCCCAGAAATCTCCATTGTCGATGACTCGCCAGTTTCTGGGGAAAAGAAGAGCGTACTACGGAATCTTCGATGCACTCTTTGCTAGCAACAGGTATGACACGGTTGAGGGTTTGGTGTATATAAAAAATAAATATATATGACCTGCACAAATAGCCTATCGTAATAACTTCCTTCTGCTCCAGTCGCCCTCGGTGTACAGTTATGACATGAGGCCTATTTGACGAGCCCATTTAAATGTCTTCAGTGTGCAGTAGCTATGAGCTGTTTTGACATGTCGCTCCAAACATCATCAGTTCTGTAATCGTGGCCTGTTGCCTGATTTTACACGTCGTTTTTAGTGTACAGTCAGTGGTGACCTATGGCCTATTCTTGCATGCCTCTCCAAACGTCGTCCTGCAGTGTACAATAATGACGCTCTAAATGACGTCGGTGTACACTATTAATTCTCCCTTGGCGTGTACAGTCAGCCATTACATGTCCCCTATTTTGACATGCTGCCAAAACGTCATCAGTGTTTGTACAGTCATGACCTGTGATCTGATTTTACCTGCCGTTTAAACAGTTACCAGTGTTTGCACAATCACGACCTATCGCCCAAGTTTACGTGGCTCTTCAAACGTCACCAGCGTTTGTACAATCATGACATAATTATGACCTAATTTTACATGCCGCTTTAAACGTAATCAGTGTTTGTGATACAATTATGACATATGATCTAATTTTACATGCTCCTTTGAACGTCATCAGTGTTTACGATACAATCATGATATCTGACGTAATTTTACATACCGCTTTAAACGTAACCGGTGTTTGTACAATCATGACCTGTCGTCCACGTTTACATGCCGCTTCAACCGACATCAGTGTTTGCGATACAAGCATGACACATGGCTTAATTTTACATGCCGCTTTAAACGTCATCAGTGTTTGCGATACATGCATGACATACGGCTTAATTTTACATGTAGCTTTAAATATCTTCCGTGCATGTTTTTGTACAACCATGACCAGTGACGTAATGTTACATGTTGCTTTAGACATCGTCGGTGTCAGTACATGCAGTCGTGACCTAATTAGGGACAGTTTTAAACGTCATCATCACGATCCGTCGCCTATCATGGGTGCTTCAAGCAAAAAACAGCCTACCTTAAAATTAATTACTACTTAAAATGTAACATCCTGTCATGGGTACCATGCTGCTTCAAGCAAAAGACAGCCTACCTAAAAATTAATTACTACTTAAATTGTTACATCCAGTTATGGGTACCATGCTGCTTCACGCAAAAGACAGCCTACCTGAAAAAAAATTAATACTTAAATTGTTACATCCAGTTATGGGTACCATGCTTCAAGCAAAAAACAGCCTACCTAAAACTTAATTACTACTTAAATAGTAACAATTTTTGGGTCCATGCCTTAAAAAAAAGACATCCCTGAAAATTAATTACTACTGAAACTTTTCCCCAGTTATGGATACCATGCTGCTTCAAGAAAAAGACACCTATGAAAATTAATTACTACTTAAAATGTAACATCCTGTTGGGTCCATCATGCCTTCAACAAAAGACAGTTTCCCAAAAATTTATTATTTTTTTAAATTGTAACATCCTTCAACCAAGGGTCATCTCCAATTACCTGAGACTTCCCGGGAATTTGCTTTCAAATATTGCAAAACCCCAAAAAGTGTGACCGGGGGAATGTTGTCCCCCCCCACAAATGGGAAAATCACCTTAAAATAGTAGTTGACAAAACCCCCGGGATGGGGGGATGAGACAAGGCGAAAAAAGGATGGCTAGCTCAGCCCAACTTATGACCCGGGGGTTGTTTGGGTTTTAAAAAAATTTCTTTTTTGTATTTTGTTTTTTGTTTCATTGTTTTCTCTCTGGCGGCTTTTTTATGGCTGCTAATGCATTGGCGCTTGTTTTTTACCCCTAGTGATTCAATCAGCAATCCCTCTTCCTTTTTGTCTACGCCCCCTACCCCCCCCACACACACACCCCCCCCCCAACCCCCCCCCCACCCCCCCCCCCCCCCACCTCTCTCTCTCTTTTGCTTCATTCTTGTTTATGCATGTGTTTATGTGGGGGCGTGCTTTTAAAATTTTGGGTGTGTTGGTGTGTTGTGTGTGTGGTTGTGTGTGTGGGTGTGGGGGTTGGGGGGATGGGGTTGGTGTGTGTGTGTGTTGTGTGTGTGTGTGTGTGTTTTGGGGTGTGTGTGTGTGTGTGTGGGGGTGGGTTGTTTGTGGTGTGTGTGTGTTGTGTGTGTGTGTGTGTGTTTTGGGTTGTGTGTGTGTGTGTGTGTGGTTGTGTGTGTGGGTGTGTGTGTGTGTGTGTGGGGGTTTTTTTTGGGTTTTTGTCAGTAGGGTTTGGATATATATTGATTTTGTGTACCCCTGTTTTAAATTTTTCCCTTTTGCTCCCAATTTGCACGGGCAGATGGTTTTTTTTTCCATTGTTCGTTCCTCTCTCTCTCTCTCTCTCTCTCTCTCTCTCTCTCTCTCTCTCTCTCTCTCTCTCCCCTCTCTCTCTTTTTTTTGGTTATGATTTGTTAAAACCAACACCTAATTTTTGAGATCATAACAGCTGTGACCTTCTGTTCACGCGTAGTTGCTTCTAACGAACTTTATTAGCTTTACCTGGCCCGCAAAACCTCACTTACAGGTCAGGTCAAGTGATTTCTATTCCCAGGAAAAAGGGGTTTCTTGTACTTTTGCTTTCCCCAGTAGGCTACGAAACGGAGTGGGGCGGGGGATGGGGGGCGGGGTGTGGTGTGGGGGGGAACAGCGATGTTGTTGTTGCCCCCCCGGTGAACCTCGGGGGGCCTGGCGCAAACAATTGGCATTGTCCAATACATTCCGTAGCGTGGAAACACCACGCTCAGCCCCCACCCACACACAACACACCACCCCCACACACACACACACACACACACACACACACCCAAAAACAAAACACCCACACACACACACACACACACCACACCACCACCACCCCCCACCACCCCGCTCCCCAATCGACAACACAAACGGGGGGGAAGGACACACACACACAAAACCACACACACACACACACACACACACACACACCACACACACACACACACACACACACCCAGGCACACCAGGCACAACACACAAACAACAACAACACACACACACACACAACACACACACACCCAAACACCACAACACACCAAACCCACACACCACACACACACACACACACACACACACACACAACACACACACACACACACACACACACACACACACACACACACACACCACCCGCACGCCCAGCCAACACGCATGCACACCACACCCCCACGTACCAAACACACACCACACCCCACAAAACACAACACAAACACACAACACACACCACACACCCCACACACCACCACGCACGCACGCACGCACCCACCACCACCACACACCACCCCCAACACCACCACACACACACACACACACCACACACACACACAAACACCACACACAACCACACACACCCACACATGCACGCACGCATGCATGCACGCACGCACGCACACGCACACACATGCACGCACACTCGAGCAGCTTCAGAGGGAAACGTTTCTCTGCTTGTCAAAAAAAACCCGATTGATGCAGGTTTTCCCGTCTTGAGTTGAGCCCGCGAAACACAAACAGGCTCGAAAACTTACGCTTTTGTATGTGTGTAATAATTTCATTTTTAGTGTCATGAAGCACAAAAACATGAATTGATGTCAGTCATTCCCCACCTCAGCACTGGAACTCCAATAAGCTGCTTTGGGCGAAAAGCCAGGTGATGTATTTTATTCGCGGGCACATACGTGAAACAGAGTTAGCCACTCACAACACAGGTTAAAATGGGAGAGATGGGAGGGAATGGGGGAAAGAAGCACACACACAAAAAAAGAAGTTGGAATGAATCGCGAAGATGGAAACCAACGGTAAAATTCTTGGCAGCAGGCGAAGCGTGTAAGGCTAAAATCTTACCTAACCCATGCTTGAAAGAGATAGGTTTTTGACAGCTCTGGGTTCCCAGCTCTAAATTTCTGCATCTGCAGGAAGTAGCTAGGCTACCTCGGAAAGGAGAAACAGCACGGTTACCGAAAGGCCCACGGCCTGTTCATGGTTACGCAGACAAGAGACGACCAACCAACCCGTGGTAGCGGCTGACCAAAGCCCTCTGACCATTCTTCAGCTTCCCAGGCCATGAAATATCATTGGCGGGAGCAGCCACAAGTATTATTTTTGTCGCAACAAAACTTTTGTCGCGACAAGCTTAGTTTTGTCGGGACAAACACGTGTTTGTCAAAGTGACAAAACACGTCTTTTGTCGCGACGAAAGTATGCTTGCCGCGACAAAAGTTCTGTCGCAACAAGCATACTTTTGTCGTTACAAAAGACATGTTTTGTCACGACAAACACGTGTTTGTCGCGACAAAACTAAGCTTGTCGCAACAAAAGTTTTGTCGCGAAAAAATAAGTTTGTCGCAAAAAAAAACTTTTTGTCGCGACATGCATATTTTCGTTCCGACAAGAGACGTGTTTTGTCGCGACAAATACGTATTTGTCATGACAAAACTAAGCATGTCACGACAAAACTTTTGTCGCGACAAAAATGAGGCTTGTGGCAGCTCCCGCCAGTTATAATGAAAGGCCTAGCTGTTACATTCCTCTGCCCGCCTGTGAGTCATGGGGAAATCAGGGTCTCAGGGCTAAGTCTGGCGGCGTACTTCCCTGGTTAATTAACATTCAGGCAGCCAGGGCCTGGGAAGTCTTGGTCTCTCATTTTCAGTCGTTTTCCGAGAAATGGCTACGGTACTCTACGCATTTCCGGGGGATGCCCGATCAAGCCAGAGATTTACGAGAAATGGCTGAGTCGCACGTTCTCGGAGAATGCTCGTTTTCCCGTTTTAAATTATCATAGAGAGAGAGAGAGAGAGAGAGAGAGAGAGAGAGAGAGAGAGAGAGAGAGAGAGAGAGAGAACAACAACAAGGCTCTCTGTGACAGAAAAGACTGAGTTTGGTGTCATGTACAGAAAGTATAACAAAGTTCAAGCATGTTTTGTATTGGGAACTTTTTTTCTTTTTTTTTTACTCCGAATTTTCGCCCTTGAGGGCTTTGTCAAGGCCTGCCCGGTTGGCTTGACTGATTCCTACAAAACGTGATTAGATTATAAAATACGTCATATTTGTATATGTCACGATCTCTTGCACACGACATACATTCTAGATGACTACTGAACACACACACACAACTCTCTCTCTCTCTCTCTCTCTCTCTCTCTCTCTCTCTCTCTCTCTCTCTCTCTCTCTCTCTCTCTCTCTCTCTCTCTCTCTCTCTCTCTCTCTCTCTCTTGTTACTATTGTTTTATGTGTAGCCTACTGGCATGTACATTAGCAGGGACAGATTGTAAGAATAGGCAACTGCCTAAAATTTTAATCCTTGAGTAATAAGGTTCTGAGTTCTGAGTTCTCTCTCTCTCTCTCTCTCTCTCTCTCTCTCTCTCTCTCTCTCTCTCTCTCTCTCTCTCTCTAATTCCTTGAAGATTTGTCTTTTATGTATGTTATATACATGGGAGGTGACTCGTGAAAACTGTTTCAGAGTGAAACACGGAGTTGTCCACACTGAACCAGCCAGACTTCACGTGGCCTGACCTGGGCTGACCCAGACTGTAGAGTTGACCTTGCGTAATTTGTTCCACATTCCACGCCTGCGCATAAACTGCTTGTCTGTTGGTAGAATGGAGATTTTGCGTGGGTGCGGGGAGAGGGGAGCGATTGGGAGAATTACACACACACACACACACCGCACGCACGCACGCACGCACGCACACGCACACACACCGCACACACACCGCACGCACGCACGCACGCACGCACGCACGCACACGCACACGCGCACGCACACACACACACACACACACACACACACACGCACACACACACACACACACACACACACACGCACACACACACACACACCGCGCACGCACGCACGCACGCACACATACACGCACGCACGCACGCACACGCACGCACGCACGCGCGCACGCTCACACACACACACACACACCGCCACCACACACAACGCACACTACACGCACGCACACCAACGACACACACACACCACACACACACCACACCACACACACACACACACCACACCCGCGCACGCACGCACGCACGCACACATACACACACACACACTCACAGACACACAGACACACACACACACCACACACACACACTCACAGACACACACACACACACACACACCACACACACACACACACACACACACACACACACACACACCACACACACACACACACACACACACACACACACACACACACACACACACACACACACACACACACACACACACCTAAAAAGAAATAATCATATTATGTATAAAACACATTATTTGTAGGATATCGTGTTTCGGGGCACAAATCTTTCCTGTAGTCATAAATCGGAACCATTTTCTTTCTTGTATGGCGTTCCTCAGGGTTCCGACATCATATGTTTGCCGATGACACAGAGCTGTACAACTCGACTCCTCGCTCTAGCGCTGATTCTCCTTTCAGAAACAACCAGAACTTTCAGTGATGTAAAAAGTGGACCATCCACCACAAGCTTCATCTGAATTAAGATGAGACTGCTTTTCGACCCATCCAGATCCCCTGACTTTCCTGGCTGACATTCTAAAAATTGGCCAGACTGACACCTTTTTGCAATTCTTCCCGTGATCTAAGTGTCATGCCTGACAATGAGTTCACCATGAAACAACAAGTTGACAGAATTTGCCAGACTGCGTACTCTGAGATCCAGAGAATCCAGTTTCTTACCACTGAGGCCACAAAACTCTTGTCATATCTCTTGTACTCTCTCGTTTAGATTACTGTAATTCCCTGTTAGCTGGCATCCCTCAAAAACTTGTAAACAAAGTTCG
>JABMCL010002470.1:0-5000 GCA_018857735.1 Alviniconcha marisindica
ACCACAAACACAACACAACACCCCCAAACAACACACACACACACACACACAAACACAACCACACAACACCCACAACACCACACAACACACACACACAACACCACACACCACACACCACACACACACACACACCCACACACACAACCACCCAAACACGCACGAGGGATGGCAGGGCTGTGAAAAACATTTTAGAAAAAATTATTACACAGGTGCGTCTTGAGGGGCGGTTTTGAAAGGGAGGTAGAATCAGAGGGGGCCCCCCGGAGTTTTTGAGGCAAATTGTTCCAGACAGAGGGCCAGCATAAAAAAAAGATTTTCACCAAATGTTTTTGTGTTTACAGGGGGTAAAAAAGGTTCGGTGTCGGATGAGGATCGTAATTGTCTTGCGGGAGTATAAGGTTAAGCAGACGACGAATGATTTCCAGAGATGGAATTAAAGCAGATAGCTGAAATATGGCAAATTTAAACACAAAAGTAAAATTGACGTGAAAGAATGTTCACTAACCAACACGGCATAAAAACAAAAACATGCAAAAAAGGGTTCAAAAGAATGGGATTTTCTCTTTGTTTTAAGGAAAAAGACAACATAAAAATTGCAAAGATATATTTCCCTCTTATAGGCAACGAACAAACAGGGAATGACAAAAGGTTTTTCGTTTTTATTGGATCCCAACGCTCCACGATTTGGGAAATGCCCAAACCCTTTTTGTGTTCGTTTGGCCAAATCATAGACCGAACCCCCACCTTCCTTCAAAAAAGGTAGGAAACCATTCTCCGGCAACGTGCTTCACTTAAATTCCCATCTAGGCGGGTCAGTAAGACCACCAAGGGTTTGGCGTTTACTAAAAATCGAAATACACTTTTTGGGGAAAATCTACCCTACTTTAAGGTTTTTGCGTGCGTGCGTGCGTGCGTGGTGCGTGCATGCATGCGTGCGTCTTGCTTGTGTGTGTGAGGAGAGAAAGAAGACAGACAGACAGACAGAAAAAGAAAAACAGACAGACAGACAGACGACAGAAACAAAAAAGGGTTTGGGTTTGGAAGGGTTTTTCACCTACACCATGAAACGCACGCAAAAACCCCACACACACATACGCACGCACGCGCACATACACGCCGCACGCACGCTCTCTCTCTCTCTCCCCTCTCTCCCTCTCTCTCTCTCTCTCTCTCTCTCCCCCTCCCCTCTCTTTTCTCTTCTCTCTCTCTCTCACCACACAACACACCACACACTGCAAACCTCACACACGGGCTTTTTCTATAATAAAAAGAAAATCATTCGTCCACGTGTTTTTTTGGATTTATACATACCAAAGGGGAAAAAAGGGGGGAAAATAAAAATGGAATTTTTTGATTTTGGATGGGACTTATTTTTTTTAGTTTTTTAGTTTTTTTTGTAGATGTATGTTTTGGGTGGAATCGTGCACTCGTTGCAAGTGTTTGTGAGTACTCAGAAGTGAAGTCCGATGCCCAAAAAATCTGGCGTGCATGATGTATTGATTTTATTTGTTTGGTGGGCATACGGGCTCTTACCCAAAAAAACCAGTCGGCTCAACTTACCGAGGTGCGCTTTGGATGGTCATTATTGCAACTTTTTGAATGCAAAAAAGATTGTGCCCCCCACAAATATAAGGAATAATATATTAGATTTTTCCTTTTGCATAACGCACTTCCATCTGTTTTTCCATGCATATATTGGTGTGTGTGTGGTGTGTGTGTGTGTTTGTGGTGTGTGTGGTGGTGTGTGTGGTGTTGTGTGTGTGGGGGGGGGGGGGGAGAGAGACGACAGACAGACAGACAACAGACAGACAGTACAAAAAATTTACCAAAAATTTTTTTTTTTTGGTAATTACCCATTCCCAACAATTGTGTGTGTGTGTGTGTGTGTGTGGTGGTGTGTGTGGTGTGTGTGGTGGGTTTTGTGTGTTTTGTGGGTTTTGTGTGGGGTGTGGTATGTATATTAAAATATATATATATAAATATATATACACCCGAAGAAACCGGGGGCGAAATATTCGGGACTTTTAAATCATCGTCTTAATTCTTTTCTATTTTTCCTGTCCTTCACCTTTAATTTTTTTAAAATCCTTTCTACTTTATAACGCATAACAGATTTCTTTGATGTTCCGAGATGAAAATAAATGATTTGCTTTTTTTTGTTTTGGGGGTCGAATATCCTACCGTATGCGTGTTTTTAAAAATTTAAATTTTGATGTATATCGGTGGTTTTGAATGCCCGACCCGTTCGGAAAACGCTATAGAAAAGCGAGTATTTTCATTAGGTTTTTTTTGTGATATGAAACTTTTTTTGAATTTATGTAAGTTTTATTAGTTGGTACGACGTTAAAACCCGGATCAAATTTCCCCTTTTTAACATGACTTGTGCACAAAATGGCCCGCGGAAACTACAGTTCGAGACATGTTATTTCGTGCGCAATCACAAAAACTGTTGAATCTGAGATGCATTAACTCAGCTATAAGCTTATTCGAGAGTCAGCACAGTCGTTTTTACTGGTGGAAATTATGAATAATGGTCAATCGATTATGAGAAGGTTGGGTTATTGTAGCGCGATCTGCAGGGAACTCAGAGCTGCAAATCTTTTCCCCTATAAATCCCGCAGCCTTTCAAACCAGCCATATGTTTCGCGCACTGCACGAACTCATTTCCCTTGCCCCATTTCTCACTTTTTTAAATTGTCCTTTCCCTTCTTTTTTTTCCGAATCATCTCCCTTTTTTTTAAAAACTATTTTTTGGGGGCAAAAGCTTTTCACGTGGGCCCACAGAAAAAAAATAGGTCACCCAGTCAGTCACAAAGAGACTTCAGTAGTTTCCTATGGTGATGCCCGAGGAATATCGTTTGGTACCAAAAACTGTGTTATTGTGCTTTGGGTAGATGGTGAATGGGGGTTGACAAGTTGAAACAGGAACTGAACGCGTGTTTTAGTTACTTGTGTTTTAATGGGAAAAAAGAGTGTGAAGTGTGATTCGACCCGAGGTGACGTGTAAATGACGGGACGTTAAAGTGCAAGAACGAAGTACTAAGCTCCCAGTTGAGGGGCGGGGGGGAAAAGTTACAGGAAAATACCATGCAATAAAATTTTCATTCCTTTGTGTGTAGATGTGTGTGTGGTGGGTGTGTGTGGGGGTGTGTGTGTGTGTGTGGTGGTGTGTGGGTGTGGTGGGTGTTTGGTGTGGGTGGGGGGGTGGTTTAGGGGTTTTTGTGGGGATGTAGTAGTAGGGTATGTTGTATGTATGTAGGTATGCATGTATGATAGTGTGTGTGTGTGGGTGTTTGTGTTTTGTGTGTGGGGGTGTGTTGTGGGTGTGTGGTGTGGTGTGTGTGGGTTTTTTATGTTTGTGTGGTATGCAATTGTGTGTGTGTGTGTAGCATGGTTGTGTGGTGTGGTGTGTGGTGTGTGTGTGTGTGTGGTGTGTGTGTGTGTGTGGGGTGTGTGGTGTGTGTGTGGGGGTTTTAGAGAGAAAAAAAGAAAATTTTAAGGGGCCCCTAGAGGAGATGAAAATATACTCAAGTTCAGAAGTTAGCAATTGAACAAAGACAGTTAAAACCCTCGGTAACTTTTCCAAAAACTCTCAGCTGGAAGACTTATCACTGGTTTTCCCCCCTTTAGTGCAATCAGTTCCAACATCCTCTTCACTGCCTGGAAAATCGTGAAAAACGCGCCCCATGTGTGTAAAAAAATACCCGTGTTTCCAAAAAGTACGTACCCGTGAAGCGTTTAGGTTCAAGGTCTTACAATCGTGCCACCGGGGGCAAAGGGGGTTTGGGTAAGTTAATAGTGTAGTAGTAGTAGTAAATAGTAGTAAAATTTTTAAAAAGGGGGTTTTCTTTTAAAGCGCTGTTCTCTAACCAGAGTCAAATTCACTGCACTGTACAAACATCGTATAACAAAAACAAAACATTAACATACATTTCAAACCAACAGAACCTTAAATATTGCAGTCTACCATTATTGCCTATTAAACGATAACCGTGATATCAGCTTGCAGACAGCAGACGCTTTGCAAAGTATACAAGCATTTATGAAATGTCAAAGGTATCCACAAAAGTGACTGTCCACGGTATCAATGATTTCACAAATCATTATCGACTTTCTGACAACGTTATCTGACTTTAGATAATTATAATAATTTATTTTATATAACTCGCCAAACAACAATTATATGAGCTCTTAGAGCTGTACAAATCAGCAACTGTGATAGAACACACATCAATAATTATGTTACTTAAATTCGCCTAAAACAACAAATCAAAAAGATAAATTCACTTTATCTATACATATTTCAATACAAGCATATTTAAGATTCATTTTAAAACATAGCTTTAGATTTGTGTGTGTGTGTGTGTGTGTGTGTGTGTGTGGGGGGTGTGGGTGTGTGTGTGTGTGTGTGTGGGGGTTGTGTGTGTGGTTTGACATTAAACATTTGAAAAAAAAAACATTTTACACACACACCACCACCAGCACGCACCCGCGGCGCCCCACGCACCCCACCACCACAAAAAACACAAAACACACACAAACACACAACACACACACACACACAAAAACCACACACACGTGATCAGAATATGAAACGCACTAGACTCTTGACCTCTTAACGCGGACATAATTATATGGGACGCGGTGGCCATTGTATCTGTAAAAGGAAAATAAATCCGCCAGGAAAATATGCCCCCTATTGCATTTATTAAAAAGCTAGTGGTCCGGCCATATATATTTAAGAACCCGTGTCCCCATGCAGGGAACAGGCGAAAAGTGTTTCGCCCTAGTCTCAGCCTATTTGCACACTTCAATAGGTGTGTTCAGGCAAGGCCTCGAGCTGAATGAACCCTGTGCCAAAGGCTTTATTCGCTAGAGAAACAGTCTGCCTCTTCTTTTCTCGTTGGCTACCTTATTAATTGTGTACATGCACGCGCGCGTAGCCGTGTGTGTCAGTCACTGACAATCGGGTTTCAGACTGACAGTGCTTGCGTTTGTAT
>JABMCL010002470.1:7500-17500 GCA_018857735.1 Alviniconcha marisindica
AGCAGCTGCACTCAGTGTTGGGTGAGAAGGTAGCGTGTGCAGCCGTTTCCCCACACCTGAACGTACTGTCAGACATACAAGTGCAGTGCTACCCGCCACTCCAGCAGCTGCACTCAGTGTTGGGTGAGAAGGTAGCGTGTGCAGCCGTTTCCCCACACCTGAACATACTGTCAGACATACAAGTGCAACGCTACCCGCCACTCAAGCAGTTGCATTCCGACTTCGAGAATCTCAGTAACGCGGGGAATTTGTCATATTATACTGAAACAGAACGAGGCCCAGAGCGCTCCTGCACAACCAACACACAAGGGAGTTAATTAGCGCTCAAAATACGTAACACAAGTACAACAACAAAGACCTGAGTCGCCTACGGTAACTCGCATGCCAGGTGGGAGTTATCGTAGGCGACTCACGTCTTTGTTGTTGTACTTGTGTTACGTATTTCGAGCGCTAATTAACTCCCTTGTGTGTTGATTCATATTATACTGATTACTACAGCTGAAAGTAATCGTGACACGGGACTCCTATCGTAGTGAATATTTTGCTGTGGTGTCAATAAGTACAATATCAGTGGTCTTGCATCGCTCAGAGCCGACCCTGTACGGTGGAATACGTATGCAGTGGTATACATATGTGATGCAGTGGTATACACATGCACCTTACGTATGTGATGCAGTGGTATACACATGCACCTTACGTATGTGATGCAGTGGTATACACATGCACCTTACGTATGTGATGCAGTGGTATACACATGCACCTTACGTATGTGTTTTTGCAGGAATTGACATGGTGCATGGTTGTATGGTGTACACAGAACGCGCCGACGTGGCAGCAGTTTCATGTGGCACCAGCCATGCCAGCGCTGTAAGTACACCACTTCGGTGGATATTCAAAAACGCGCTATAAAATGCTAGTCACTCATGCAGAATCGCATGTGAGCCGGTTTGGCCTAGCGGTAAGGCGTTAGGCTGGTAAACAGGGGGACCTCGGTTCGAATCTGCTTCGGCTCTCCTTTCTGTTCAAAAGTTGTGGTCTGTGGATACTGTTTTGTGACTTTGTCCCTCCCAATTATGAAACATTAAATTGGCTCTCACCGCTGCCCATCTTAATGCATAAGTCATTATGGTGGTGACAGTGTAGCGATAGGTATATATATATATATATATATATATATATATATATATATATATATATATATATATATCATCTCCCTCTCTCCCCACCTCCATACCCCCTTCGCCCCTTCTCCCCGTCCCTAATAAGCCTTCTGGTTTCTGTGGACGTTAATCACCATGTTCATTTACTTTGTAGAATCACCTGCAGTGAGTCTGCTCGAGAACAGAGAATAGCGCTGTATGAAAGCGACCAACAGCAACAAAGGGCTACGTATGCGTGACCACCCAGCCACCTTTTCGTCCCCTGACTCCGGAGTTACCGCAGCGTCCCCTCCCGCTGCTGTTCCTTCTCTTCGCTGATCCAACAATTCATCTCTCTCTCAGTTTCTGCTAGAAGAAAAATGAGTATTACTCCCCTTCTCCGCCGCGCCCACCGCCCCCATGTCCCCTTCACCCCCGCCATCATTCAGTTTGAGAGAGAGAGAGAGAGAGGGGGGGGAAGAGAAAGAGAGAGAGAGGGAGGAAGGAGAGGAGAGAGAAGGGGGAAAGAAAGAGAGGAGAAGAGAGAGAGGGAAGAGAGAAAAGAGAGAGAAGAGAGAGAGAGAGAGAGAGAGAGAGAATTCTGAGCACAAAATCTCTGCGAAAGTGACAACTTTTGTAAACAGCCAGAGGCAAAACAAATGCTGGAACAGTTTTCGTCGGTGTTTGTTTTTTGTTGGTGAAGCTGCGGAAGGTAATTTCGCAAAGTAAGGCAGCGCTTGGACTGTTGACTATGTTCTGCGTGTATGTACTGACTGTTCCTCGGCGCAATCTGCCAGCTTCAAGATAAGCCTCGCCGACGGTAAACGTAGTTTCCCGAGTTCACTTCGTTCATTTCTCACCGTGAAAGTATCCATGAGCTCGGCAAAGCCCATAAGCGCGCCACTACATGTGCTTCGTCCTGTGCCGGGAAGTTTGCCTTTTCGTTTTTTACCATTCCGGTTGAGTTAGTTTCATCTCCATCCACCCGCTTCCAACAGAGGGAGATGTACACGGGTAAAAAGAGACTTCCTGGCTGCCATTCACACAAGCAGTTCAGCCAATCAGAAAGTCAAAATTAATATTCTGCGCGAAAAAAACCTGCTGCAGTTGTTGTTTGTATCAAAGCTGAAGCCTAGCAACGGAGCGTAAGACTGGTGGATTCCGAACTAAACCTTCAAAATAAGTACTGGCCTACGTTATTGCAAGGTACCGAGAGCGAGTTGCCCACACGTACATGCGTGAGAGAAATAGGGGGAGAGAGGGGCGAGAGGGGGAGAGAGAAAGAGAGGGAGAGAGAAGGGAGTGAGAGAGGGAGAGAGAGAGAGAGAGAGAGAGAGAGAGAGAGAGAGAGAGATGAGGACGAGAGAGATATAGATGATGTTGTGTGAAAAATGTGTTAAAAAAAAAAGAAAGAAAACAAAAATAAAGAGAGAGGGGGGGAGGGGGGGGGGGGGGGGGGGGAGGGAAGAGGGCGGTGGGGGCGGCAGTGGCCTACAGTCATTGAAAGTTTGGATATATCAGTTACAGTCAAAAGAAGCACATTGCAGTGGCAATCTGGAACACAACGATGCCCGGAGCGCCAATGCCCAATCAGCACACAAGGGAGTTAATTATCGCCCGAAATACGTCACACAAGCACAACAACAAAGACCTGAGTCGCCTACGGTAACTCTTACTTGGCATGCGAGTAAATACAAAGTACCGAAACTCCTCCAAATATACAAATAGCGTTCATCTCAATGCTTGGCCTTACTCAGTTCATCGTGCATTCCACGGTCCACACAGCACCACACGATGGTCAGATCAAAAACTTGTGAGGAAAGAGGTGAGACTTAGAGCTCAGAGGATCACTCTGTCTTACTTGGGATGTGTGATAAACTGTTCTGCAACTCTTTATTGCATAACTGTTCTTTGTGTTCTTGAGCAAGCAAGCAAGCGCCACACACACACACACACACACACACACCACACACACACACACACACACACACACACACACACACTCACACATACACATGCACACACATACATGCATACATACACACATATATACGCCGCGCGCCACACACACGCAAAGAGAGAGAGAGGGGGGAGAGAGAGACAGAGACACAGACACAGACACAGACACAGACACAGAGAGAGGACAGTGCAACATTTTTTACGTCCTCAGTTATGTAAATGATCAATATGATTATATCCAAATGCCCAGGTCAGCCGTGAAGAAATTATCCTGCGTCAATACGATTATCGCTTTTCGCTGATGAAATTTTGCTCCCATCAATATTTCATCCGCCGAGACCAAACACAAGCCAAGTCGGAGTGTCGGATTCTTTAGCTGGTGTAGCACCCCAGGCCCTCGAGGTATTAGCCTGGCAGTGGTAAGGCGTGTGTGGGATGGTCAACACGCCGTTTTCGTTGGCTCACGTTCTGGGCTGGTCGATTGGTTGCTTGCTTGCGTGGTTAAAAGTGAACTTACCAGGAAACGAGTTTTAAATCAGCAAGCAAAGCGATCTAATAGCACCCCCCCCCCTCCCCCCCCCCCCCCCCCCCCCCCAGATGCCACAAGGGACACAACTACAGAACCGGAATCGTCCACGCTAATTGTCACCTGGTGTGCGACTAATTTGTCTGAGGTACTGTGACTCCTGCACGAAAGGTGCATCCTCATTGAAGGGTGCCTACCAGTGGCATGTAAATATATACCCTTCATACCAAGCACTCTCGACAACACAAGTGTGAAAGCATAAGTAAGATAGAAAGAATTTTTTTTATACAAGGTCAGACTAACAGTCCTTTGATCTCGAAACTAGCTCAACGATTTAAACGCAATCTGAAACAGAGCTCCCAGAGCGCCTGTACAGAATCAACAAACAAGGGAGTTCATTAGCGCCCGAAAGACGTCACATAAATAATATGACGGACATGTATTCTACCAGAGGATGTACCTTTGGTGGAGTTTGAAGATGAACCTCTGGTGGAGTTTATGTACCGTGTATTAGCTCGCATGCCAGGTGAGAATTACCGTAGGCGACTCAGGTCTTTGTGACTGTCTTTGTGTGACATCTTTCGGACGCTAATTAACTCCTTTGTTCAATTTAAACACACATAGTACATACGCACTTACATGTTAGCCTCAGAGTGAGAGTAATTAATTCACTGTGGTCTTAACTGTAACTTTAGAGTGAGTTTTATTAAGTTTAGTTAGTTTGGTAGTTATAGCGTATACACAGATCACCCTTTCTGTTTGAATTTGCATCACAGATCACGCTTCCTGTTTCAGTTTGTGCCATTGATCATGCTTTCTATTCCCCTTCCGATTCCATCATCTTTTGTCTTGGTGTATGTGATACCAACGCCCATCTGTATAACAGCAACTTCCCATTTACCGTTAGATATGCCTCGGTCTTTCAGGTCTGTCTTCGAAACACATCTGTTCCCTTGAGTGGATGCGTCCTCATGCAGTAAAAACCCTTTGCGCCTTGGTTAACCTGGTTTAAGAGAGAGAGAAACAGAGAGAGGGAGGGAGAGACGCCGAGTTGTCTCCGAAGAGGTACCGAGATCCAAGGAGATGGGTGGAAAAGGGAAATTATACCTAACGCTACGCTGTCACCACCAGAACGACGCCAACAATATGGCGGACGGCGATGAGAACCATTTTAATATTTCATTAATTGTGAGGGACAAAGTCACTAGACAGTGTCCACAGACCTCAACTTTTGAAGAGCAAGGAGAGCCGAAGCGGAATCGAACCAAGGTCCCTCTGCTTACCAGCCTAACGCCTTACCGCCAGGCCAAACCGACTCACCCCTATGCGCCCTTCTCTTTCCTCTTCTATTAGCACCTGCCCACCCACACTCAACTCTTGCTTTCCGGCACCCTTCATCCAAACTCGTCCATGATTGGTTACGCCATTAAAGGGACTCTTTTTATCTCCGCGCGTCCGTCTACCAAAATCGCCCCGATAACTCTCGCGCTGTTAGCGCAAGTTTTTGGTACTAAGACTGTGGGAGCAACATGGCGTCGAAGCACGCACGTTAGCATCTGGCGCGTCCGCCCCCGGATAAAAGATTAGTTCCGTCTCGAAGCGAACGATTTAGGGCTTTCTTTGTGCAGGCGTAAGCAATGTGGGCGTTTACAAAAGAAATGCGGCTTGATATAATTTGACTTGTCTGTGTGGTTACAAACTTGCTGCCATTGAGCACAGTCGAAAAACTGTCATTGAGTTAGTTAACAGATTTCAGAGACCCTTGACGTAACCAATAATAATATCTCTTGTATAGCGCTGTATCCTGCAACAATTTAGGAGCTCGCGGCGCTGAGAGACAATGGTGGCAGTGGTTGGAGGATGGATGTCGTAAACCTGTGCTTGGTGTTCGCTCCACATCACATCCAGACTCGCTTGTCGTGTGTGTGCGTGCGTGCGTGGGAGTGTGTGTGTGTGTGTGGGTGTGTGTGTGTGTGTGTGTGTGTGTGTGTGTGTGTGTGTGCATGCGATAGTTGTTGTGCAACAGATGGCCTTCATTGTAACTGCGCCTTCTATTGGGAACCAAGTATAATGTCATGTTGTACTTGTGTGACTGGTTTGCTATAAGTCTAACCGGAGTAGCTACTGTGCACACAAGCCACATTGTCCTGATTACTTTGTATTAGCTCAATACAGTTTCCACTACAGGCAGTGCTTGCCAGTGTCTGAATCCTGACAGTGCTTGTCAGTGTCTGAATCCTGGCATTGCCTGTCAGTGTCTGAATCCTGGCAGTGCTTATCAGTGTCTGAATCCTGGCAGTGCTTGTCAGTGTCTGAATCCTGGCATTGCCTGTCAGTGTCTGAATCCTGGCATTGTTTGTCAGTGTCTGAATCCTGGCAGTGTTTGCCAATGTCTGAATCCTGGCAATGTCTGTCAGTGTCTGAATCCTGGCATTGCCTGTCAGTGTCTGAATCCTGGCAGTGTTTGTCAGTGTCTGAATCCTGGCATTGTCTGTCAGTGTCTGAATCCTGGCAGTGTTTGCCAATGTCTGAATCCTGGCAATGTCTGTCAGTGTCTGAATCCTGGCATTGCCTGTCAGTGTCTTAATCCCTGCATTGCCTGTCAGTGTTTGAATTCTGGCAGCGTCTGTCGGCAGTGTCTGAATCCTGGCAGTGTTTCTCATGCAGTGTCTGAATTCAAGTAGAATTCCGGGGGTCCGCCATGTAAGTCAGTGGTGGTGTCATTATGGGAATCGCTCATCTTCCTGGTTGTCTCTAATTTTGTATCCTAGTCAGCCTTTGTCCGTGATTTAAAAATATATAATAATCAGTCTTTGTCTTGTTTCTTCGGTTGTTTAGTATTGTCTCCCTGGCTGCCTAGTGTTGCCCTTGGCTTTCTCGTCCTGAGGTCTAAAAGGCTGCCTCGTCATGGCTAAACTAGCTCGTCTTACTAGGTCTTCTAGGCCGTCCACCCTTGGCCTAGACTGACTGGTCCTGTCACGTCTCCTAGGCGATTTAAGTCTGACTTCCAGCGCTGACTATTCCTAGTTTGGACTATCTCGTCTTGTTAGGTGTCCTAGGCGGTCGTCTAGTCTTGGCCTAGACTGTTTCATAGCCTTGCCACATCTCCTAGGCTATTTAAGTCTAAATTTTCGAGGATGTCTAATATCCCAATCCAAATATTGATCCGCAAGTGGACCAAGCTTACTTCGCTCCCCATCCCCCCCGTCTCCCCCATGGTTTTAACTATGATATATTCAAGACAAGCTTACTTTATAGATTGTCCCTAATATGCTTTTAGCATCTGAGGACATTAAACAAAAACAGAACGAACGAACGAAAGGCTGTCTAGTCGTGGCCTATACTACCTCGTCTTGGTGGGTCTCCTAGGCGGTCCAGCCATGACCTAGTCAGTCTGGTCCCGTCATATTTCCTAGACTGTTTAAGTTTGATTTCCGAAGTTGCCAAACCTTCTCTCACGTGCCGGTGTCGTGGCGTTGGCGTGTCGGGGCGGTAGTTATATAGCCTACATACACCGATCCATTCGACACCATCAGTAGGTAGGTTAGCAATCGTGACCCAATCAAAAAAAACAAAGAGGCACTAACACAGTTCCCCTTTGTGGCGTCGCGGTCACCGCCCTCCCTGCCCCACTTGGCAGGACTCGCTGGAGCCAGGCCGGCGGTCGGTGGTGCCAGAGTCCGAGGAGATCGGGGTGTCAGGTTTGGGCCACCCGCCCTCCGACCCTCCCGCCACACTGCTCTATACTGCGCCGTGAGCTGCCGCCCGCCTTTCTCACGTAGGCCGGCTATAGCTAGAGCTACCGGCCCTGCAAGCAGGCCAGCTGTCAATCGCGCCCCGGACCCCGCGAGCTGGCGATGACTAGAAGGAAGCGAGGACCGTGAGCACGCATTGCCAAGCCGTTGGGGCAGCGAAGACAACGGATTCGTCGAGCCTCGTAGTCTGACTTAAGAAGACCGAGACCGATCTGAATGAGGACTTTGGTGTTGCGGGGATGATCATTGTGGTACGTGTGTGTGTTACGGGGATGATTACTGTAGTGTGTGTGTTTGTGGGGATGATTACTGCAGTGTGTGTGTGTTTTGCGGGGATGATTACTGTAGTGTGTGTGTGTGTGTGTGTGTGTGTGTGTGTGTGTGTGTGTGTGTGTGTGTTTTGCAGGGGTGTTTGGTACGTGTGTGTTTTGCGGGGATTGATTACTGTGGTACGTGTGTGTTTTGCGGGGATATATGTGGTAGTGTGTGTTTGGGGGTGTGTATGTGGTAGTGTGTTGTTGCGTGCGTGCGTGGTGCGTGTGTGTGTGTGTGTGTGTGTGTGTATGTGTGTGTGTGCGTGTGCGTGTATGTGTTGTGGGGATGAGTATTGTGGTACGTGTGTGCGTGCGTGCGTGCGTGCGTGCGTTGTGTGTGTGTGCGTGGCGTGCGTGCGTGTTGTGTGCGTGCGTGCGTGCGTGTTGTGTGTGTGTGTGTGTGTGTGTGGTGTATGTGTGTGTGTGTGTGTGTGTGTGTGTGTGTGTGTGTGTGTGTGTGTGTGTGTGTGTGTGTGTGTGCGTGTTGCGGGGATGATCACAGTTGTGCGTGTGTGTTGTGGACATTATAACTGTGGTACATGCGCGCGTGTGTGTGTTGTGTGTTGTTTGTACCTCTTTTTTTCCCCTTTTTTTTTTTTTTTTTTTTTTTTTGCTTTTGTATTTTTGTCTTTAATTGTCTTTATTTCAATTTTGTTGTTGTTGTTGTTGTTGTTGTTGTTGTTGTTGTTCGTTTACGCTTTGTCCGTTTCGGAGTACACCCACAGTGGGATACCACGGATGCAGAAATTGACAGCCTTACCTCTGATAGGCTAGGACTTTCAAGGGTTCTTCCGTTAAAGCTAGAAGTAGGTCAGAACAAAATTTTACGTGCTTCACATACTGCCAGGAACTCTTCCGTCATTTTATCCAAACCCGCTCCCAGCTTTTTAACTGCGTTAGTCTGGGCTCAGTCAGTTTCTCGTGTGGCCGGCCCGTGGAAGAAAACGGATCACGCAGTCGGTCGTCATACCCGTTGATGCAGCTTCGCTCGTGGACTTGGTGCGGAGTAGGATAGGCTCCAATACATGTGACACTGGCTTGTAACAGTGAATCAGATATGCGCTTTTGCGATTAAACAAATAAATCTCGACTCGAATTAGACTGTCTGGTGCAACTGTGGATCAGATCATTATACACTTTTGCGATTAACCCTTTCACTGCCATGCTTGTGCGTCAGTCGGAAAACGACCAATAAAAGTGCCAAACCTGAAATCATTAAGTCTTTTTTGCCCCCTTCGCACGAACTTGTGAAATGACTTCTATCAAAATGCACAGCATTGAAGGTAGATTTGTTATAGGACCATCAAATGTACTGTTTGGAAGCTTGTATGTGTGCACTTGTCAGCCCGGAAATTGTACAGGCTGGGGCAGTGAAGGGGTTAAATAAATCTCGACTCGAATCAGTCTACACATTGTGCATATTGTTTAGGTTGGATGGGGGGCGTCGTGCCATGAAACTGCTGTCAGTTTTAGTAGGTTAAGTGCAGAACACTGACGTGAGCCTGTTAAAGTTATTGATCGTTTTTGACTTGGTTGCCTTTGCTGGTGAGCGGGTTGTGATTTAGAGACTTGTGTTTTGACCTGGTGCAAAGGAAGTTTGAATGTGTGACTTGCCCTGCTTGGTGACTCTTTCCCGGATCTGACTTCCGTGGTTCACTGGACAGTTAGCAAGCAGTCGGCCTTTCCCATCTCTCTCCCCCCCCCCCCCCCCCCTCTCTCTCTCATTGTTGTGTTGTTATTATTATTATTATTTTATTAATTGTTGTTTTTATTTTTACTGATGCTGTATTTGTCTATAGCCTTCTGTAATAATATTTAACTGTGAATGTCTTGTTATTAGTAGTACTGTAGAAAGGCAGATATGTGAGTCGGCCTTTGTGCTAATATCATCACCGTTGAGAAATAAAGTTCAATCAATCAGTCAATCAATCAATCTCTCTCTCTCTCTGTTCATATCTGTCTGCAAACTCTCACTTTATGTCTATACCATCTCTGTACCCGCCCTCTTGTCCTCTTCTCTCCGCATCTTTTTTTTTCTTTTCTTTTCCCCCCCCCTCCCCACACAGCTCGATCACTTTATGTCTCTATCTCTGTATCTCCCGCTCTCGCTCTCTTCTCTTTCCGTCTCCTTCGTGACCTCTTTTTCTCTCAACCCCCGAAACTACCACCACGTCTGTGCCTCTTCATTTCTGTCTCCGGGCACTCTCATTTCATGTCTCTTTCTCTGTCCCTTCCCCCTCTGTAGTTCCCCCACCCCCACACTTTAGGTCTATTTTCGTTCCTTCCCCCTCTATATTCGACGCCCAC
>JABMCL010002470.1:20000-32500 GCA_018857735.1 Alviniconcha marisindica
CACACCACCGATCGCCTGGAGGAGAGGGGCGTGGAAAAAGGGAGCGCTAGACGATCTTCCTTGAAAGGACGGAAGAGGGCCATCGTCAATCAGACGAACATTGGAACTGTTGAAACTTGGTTTAAACAAAATTTTATTCATTCATCGTAATCATAAGCTCAACAAATAAGTACAGGAAACACAAAAGCAATATGCTTATTTGAGTGTTACCTATAGATAAAATGATAATCACACAGACATTTACGATGGCAAGATGGCAAATTGTTGTCAAAACATCAGAGGCAACAAAACCAACAAAGACCAAAATGACAACGTTGGAACTTCTGGGAGACGGGTGGAGCACATATGGGCTTTTCCGAGCGCATACATACCATCTTCAACTGAACTGAACTGAACTGAACTTGGGTAGTGTGTTCGTCCAGTTGAAAACTGCGTTCGTTCATTTTGATAATGCCATCGTTCAGTTAGGTACTGCGTACTTTCATTCAGAAAATTCGTTCTTTCAGTTAGATAACGCGCTCCTTTAGTTAGGTAATTCGTTGCATCAGTTAGGTAATGAATACTTCCGGTTAGGTAATGCGATCGTTTAATAAGGTAATGCGTTCGTTCAGTTAGATACTGCGTTGATTTCCATAGGTACTGCTTTCGTTCAGTTATATCTTGCGTTCTTTCGGTTAGGTAATGCGTTCGGTCAGTTATATGATGCGTTAATTCGTTGAGTTAGGTATTTAATGCATTCTTTCAGTTAGGTGGGGAAATGGGCACAGAGAGACAGAGAGAGGGAGAGAGAGAGAGAGAGAGAGAGAGACAGACAGACAGACAGACAGAGACAAACAGACAGACAGACAGAGACAGAGAGATTCAAATTCAGATGGTTTAATGATTCAGGAGTTTTAGCCCGTCACCATGGGGTGTGTTAGGGGGTGGGGTACAATGCCTGATCGAACACGATCGGAACAGGCCGCGACATTGCTCTGGAAAAGTTCAAAATGAATGTTCACACAGTCACTGAGCTGACCAACATCAAACTGCAATCCATTCCATAACGCCGCAAAAGAAGCAGACGTAAAGTTATGTATCGCACCGGTTTCAGTAGGTTTAGCTACAACACGCTCGACGCATACGGGCACATGATTAGCATGTGATTATCCGAGCAGGTAGCTTACAGAATCATTGCTCCCATGGACTTCAGTTCCTTTGTTGCTTCGTCGATGGTCTCTGTGTAGCGACCGCGGTCTGTTGGTACCCATCGTTGAATGCTGAGCAGGAAATTATGTTCACGGCCCGTCAGTTGACTGTCTTCCAGCTCCACAAACCAGTGGGAGAGCTCATTGTCTGCGATTTCATAATTGGTCACAAAATCGTCTGATTCTCACAAAAGTCGAGGTCTTTGCACAAAAGACGCGATTCCACCACCGTTTTGCGGAACGCCTTGTTTCCGGATTTGTCCCCCGGCCGGCCGTCATTGTAATCCTCTGTTCATGATTTTCCCCAAGTATTCTGTGGTTTCCTCGGGAATCTTAGCATTGTTTGACCAGTCAAAACTGTCTGCGTCGTCACTGTCTTTGCATTCTTCATCTGCTTGTTGCGTTAGCCCACGCCCACTTTTTATGCCAGGTGAATCTTCAGTGTCACCAACAACGCAGCCACAGCTCCTTGGCGGTAGCAAAACGGGATTCACGTGATGCGTAGTCTCTCTCTCTCTCTCTCTCTCTCTCTCTCTTCTCTCTCTCTCTCTCTCTCTCTCTCTCTCTCTCTCTCTCTCTCTCTCTCACTCTCTGTGAATGTCTTGGTTATTAGTAGTACTGTAGCAACGGCAGATATGTGAGACGGCCTTTGTGCTAATATCTTCACCGTTGAAAAATAAAGTTCAATCAATCAATCTCTCTCTCTCTCTCTCTCTCTCTCTCTCTCTCTCTCTCTCTCTCTCTCTCTCTCTCTCACTCACTCACTCACACACACACACACACACACACACACACACACACACACACACACACACACACACACACACACACACACACACACACAGAGTTATGTTGCCCCTTTGTCGTAAGCCCCTGAAGTATGACGTACTGTGAAGTATCACGTCACTGCGCTACTTTCTGGGTGGAGTGGGTAGAAACCAAGGCGTTGGGAACGAATCGTCACTGACCCTTCCTTTTCTGATACCAGCTCGTCTCTTGTCCCTTGTCAGATGTGACGGAGGTTTGAACCGGTATCGCAGTGTTGCTGTGTCGTTTGGTTGATCTGTTCTGAACCGAAGTATTAGAACTGCATTGTCTCCTCTGCCGTCGATTTTTAAAGAGGAGAGCGGGTTTTCCTTGATCAGGGCACTCAGTGCTCCTTCCAGAGTTGATGGTAATCCTTCAGCTGGCATCATTGTGCACGATGTTGTGGGCAAAAAAATATCCAATTTGCCAGCAGCACTTTTGAGGGCCGCTCTGACAGATCTCGCGAGATCTCGCTCCCGAGAGTGAGTGAGAGAGATGGGGGCAGGGAGAGAAGAGGGAGAGCGGGCACAATTATGGAGAGTAGTACACGTTACAACTGATGACTAGACCTGCGATTGAGGAAGTGGCAGAGGTGCCGAGTGACGGACGGCCTGACACGAGAGAACATTCTGACAGGAGGATCGAACAAGTCTTTCTGTCCGGAAACAGGTCCACGGAGACTTGCAGTCGTTGCTCAGCTGCTGTGTGCTGTGCATGCTTTGGCGTATCGATAATACGGCTGGGGAAACTTGTTTGGTTCAGTCAGTCAGCCTTGGGACGTCTTTCTAATTCTGGATCGCACGTTTTGATCGGACCGGACGTGTTGTGTGTGTGTTTTAGTGTGTGTGTGTGTGTGTGTGTGTGTGTGTGTGTGTGTGTGTGTGTGTGTGTGTGTGTGTGTGTGTGTGTGTGTGTGTGTGTGTGTGTGTGTGTGTGTGTGTGTGTGTGTGTGTGTGTGTGTGTGTGTGTGTGTGTGATAATCTTTTTTCTGTTATCATATATATATATATAGTTGATCTTTTGGGAAAGGGAGGGTGGGTAGGGGCTGTTTGTACTTGATTGGTATGAGTGTCCTTTGGTGATTTTTAGCTTGCGAGGGCTTACATGTATGCACTGTGTGTATCTGGCGCTGCGATCACGCAAGGTTTTGTGTGGATTTTTTTATTTATTTGCTATATATAAAAATTCATTCATTCATTCATTCATATATACATATAAACCCACATCGATTCTTTTTGGACTGAACCTTTCTAGCTTGTCTGCTGTGTGCATATCCTGAATCAGTAAGCACATTGGAAATAGATCTAATTACTTTCGATTCATTCGCATAGGTATTGAACATAATTTGGTTAAACATTTTTATTCAGTTGCTTTAAAAACACCTGAAGCTACATTAAAAAACCTACTCCCCAATCTGTAACGGACGATCTTTTTCAAAATGCGGCCATCCGTAGGCCAAGATCAGAAAAAGAAAAAGAAATGTTTGGGGGTGGGGGTGGGGGGGGGGGGATGTTATGCATAGCATTATCTACATTTTAATAAGGAAATCGGAGATAATTTTTTTAGCAATAATAATTTGAGGACATAAATCGCAGCCAAAGAGTGCGTTAACAGATATTACCCCCTACGGGCTTGGATTGCACATTTGATGGGTCTAGCTTACCCTCGGTCCGCCGCGGAAAATCTAACGTTGCTCATGACACCAAAAGTGTGATCGGAACAATCCGCCGTGTTCGTGACGTATGGGCTTTTCGCAGCGCCACACCGTAGGCAATTTGCCAGTGTGGTAGTTCCATTGCTAGAATGAGCTATCAGGTAGCAGTGACTGCTATCTATCACCGTGACACCTCTCGCTACCGTGTTTTACTCGCCACGGCTCTTCGTCTTTCAAGCGGTAGTGTCTTTCTTCTTTTTCTTTTTTCTCCCCTTCTTTTTTTCCCCGGTGAAGTGTTGTCAGAGTGGTTACAAACACAGTATAGCCAGCCATCTCGAAGTCTTCGGCTGTCGTGCCACAATTTCTAGTTTTTCGCTGAAATGTTGATGTTGATCGCTTATATAGTTTGCTATTCTCCGCTCTCTAGTTTTTCGCTGAAGTGTTGATGTTGATCGCTTATATAGTTTGCTATTCTCCGCTCTCTAGTTTTTCGCTGATGTGTTGATGTTGATCGCTTATATAGTTTGCTATTCTCCGCTCTCTAGTTTTTCGCTGAAGTGTTGATGTTGATCGCTTATATAGTTTGCTATTCTCCGCTCTCTAGTTTTTCGCTGAAGTGTTGATGTTGATCGCTTATATAGTTTGCTATTCTCCGCTCTCTAGTTTTTCGCTGAAGTGTTGATGTTGATCGCTTATATAGTTTGCTATTCTCCGCTCTCTAGTTTTTCGCTGATGTGTTGATGTTGATCGCTTATATAGTTTGCTATTCTCCGCTCTCTAGTTTTTCGCTGATGTGTTGATGTTGATCGCTTATATAGTTTGCTATTCTCCGCTCTCTAGTTTTTCGCTGATGTGTTGATGTTGATCGCTTATATAGTTTGCTATTCTCCGCTCTCTAGTTTTTCGCTGATGTGTTGATGTTGATCGCTTATATAGTTTGCTATTCTCCGCTCTCTAGTTTTTCGCTGAAGTGTTGATGTTGATCGCTTATATAGTTTGCTATTCTCCGCTCTCTAGTTTTTCGCTGATGTGTTGATGTTGATCGCTTATATAGTTTGCTATTCTCCGCTCTCTAGTTTTTCGCTGAAGTGTTGATGTTGATCGCTTATATAGTTTGCTATTCTCCGCTCTCTAGTTTTTCGCTGATGTGTTGATGTTGATCGCTTATATAGTTTGCTATCCTCCGCTGTCGGGCAGACTCGCTGCGCTCTTGCCGCATGTATTTCTCTAAGTGTGTGGCATCATGCTTACACATATTACAGTAAGTAAGTAAACATGGTGTCTAACGTCCACAGAAACCATGAAGCTTATCAGGGACGGGGAGAAGGGGGGGGGGGGATATGGAGTTGGGAGGGGGGGAGGAGATTATAATACCTATCGCTACACTGTCACCACCAGAATGACTTCTGCATTAAGATGGGCAGAGATGAGAGCCATTTTAATGATTCATTAATTGTGAGGGACTAAGTCACAAGACAATGTCCACAGACCACAACTTTCGAAGAGAAAGGAGAGCCGAAGCAGCTTCGAACCGAGGTCCTTCTGCTTACCAGCCTAACGCCTTACCGCTAGGCCAAACCGGCTTACAAGGGCTGTCGGTGAAGTTGTTGGCACAGCGGTCACGAAATAGGGCCTATTGTAACAGTATTGCCAAACAGCTGGAACGGCTTTCGTGCGCTACTAGTGGCTTCTGGATTTTATGACATGGGTGTCGTAATGCTTACAGAGTATATAGCCAGCCAGCTTGTCTTTGTCGTTAGTGTGCTATTTCTGGTTTTTGTTGGTGAGGTGAGTGGCACAGCGGTTGCAAATACAATATAGCCAGCCGTCTAAAAGTCTTTGTCTTCCGTGCGCTAGTTCCTGGTCTTTCTGCAACTGTATTTTCTTTCTTAGTAAATTCACTTGATTTTACTAAGTTTTTATAATTTAATTAAGCGAGTGAAACTGCATAGTATTTAATTACGTTTTTATTTACTTGTTATTATTTGTCAAAGGCAGACAACTGAATGTCCTTTTTAAGGATTAATAAAGAATTATTGTATTGTAAAGTGGATTATATGTTTAAAACCCTCTGTTTACCCTAGAGCTATGTGATCCGGAAGTCTTCGGCTTTCGTGCGCCAGTTTCTGTTTTTTCGATGACGTTGGTTGCAAGGCGGTTACAACTACAAGTCTTCGTCTTTCACGCAGCACTTTCTGGTTTTCCGGTGATGTGATAGGGCAAGAATGGTTTAAGTAGTCTAACCAGCCAGCCAGTCCGATTCGGACACACACACACACACACACACACACACACACACACACACACACACACACACACACACACACACGGAGGAAAACCGAAAAATCCGTAACGAACAGACAGCTGAGGCGTAGCGAGATGTTTCAAAGTGAACGCTTTTACGCTTGAAGTGAAGTCCATTGCTGACAAATGAGACTCGTCGCAAGCCGCGCCGTTCTTCGTGCCTTCTTCGCAGCAAACAACGACAGCAGTTCAACAGCTGGGTTGCCTTTCATAACCGGGGTATGGAAGGGGGAAGAGGGGGTGGGGTTGGGGTGGTAACGTGGCCGAGAGATGAAAGCATAGGTGGACCTGGAATGGAAAGATTATGGGTTCCAATCCCTGCTTGAGCAGCAGAGTACATCCACCTCCCATCTCGGTTTGAAAGCCACACACACCTACCCGGCGGTCTTGCTCGTACGGGTACGCGTGACGACGCAATTTGACATCGAAACTCATCGTGTGACACTGTCTCCGTTTCACCCTCTACGGGTACGCGTGATGACGCAATTTGACATCGAAACACATCGTGTGACACTGTCTCCGTTTCACCCTCTACGGGTACGCGTGATGACGCAATTTGACATCGAAACTCATCGTGTGACACTGTCTCCGTTTCACCCTCTACGGGTACGCGTGATGACGCAGTTTGACATCGAAACACGTCGTGTGACACTATCTCCGTTTCACCCTCTACGGGTACGCGTGATGACGCAATTTGACATCGAAACACATCGTGTGACACTGTTTCCGTTTCACCCTCTACTTGTAACCCGCACAGATACAACATGCTGTGTTTCTGTGTCAGTTACAAGGGCACAGAAAGGGCTCAGCTTACTCAGGGAGCTTGTATCGCATATCGCACCTCAGTTGCCGAAAGTGAGGATACATAATTATTCTCTATGCCCTGAAAGATATTTCCTTCTTTTTTTCTGTCTCTTTTGTTGTCGCTTTTGGTTGGTTGGTTGGTTGGTTGTTAATACGTTATACCGTGTTTGTTTGTTTTGTTTGTTAAATCGTTATACCGTTTTCTCATAATTATTGAACACCACGTTTATTAGGTACGATAGTAAGGTTTCCTTCTTCCTTCTTCCTTTTTTAAAATTATTTATTTAAAGTCTTTTCACATAAGTGATATTAAACTGATCTTACAATTATTATCAAGCTAACAACATGTATCAGCAAGTTGCACCAATAGAAATTTATGCTTAAAAAAGAAGAAAAGAAAAAAAGGTTTGTTTTGTCGATAAAATGCAAAAATCTTGGACGGTGTTGTGGTAACAGAAGATGGTAGACAGCATATTGCTTGGATGTGTATTATCTCCAATCAGCGTCCAGGGGCGTTACTCTCGTGTACCTATAGTTCGACGCGTAATTCTCCCCCTTTAACAATGTCGCGTAATGCTTGCATCATAATATATACTGAATATTACAGAGATATTTGGCTTAAAGGTGGAGCGACGGGGGGACCTTGCATATAGCGAATTCAGTTCTGTTGTTTTCGTCTTCGGGTGGCGCCCAGAACATTCGGAATTCCTCCGAAAACAACCTGTAGGTCGAACAGAAAAGCAGTTAGGAAAAAAGAAAAAGAACAGCACTGATTACAAGCCATTACGATGATGATGATGATGATGATAATGATGATGATGATGAGATGGTGATGCAAACGTGAACAGCGCCTCCCAATTACTGCTAAAGTAACAGGATTAACTCCGCATAAAACGTAACTCAGTTAAGCAAACACACATAGTCTACACACACACACACACACACACACACACACACACACCGCTTCAAAGAGCACTTTGTTTAGTCGAACGTTAATCTGATTCCCGAACCGTGCAGTTCAGGCTAGACTGACTTGGCGAAAGCCACGCTTCAATGATTTCTCGGCCAGAGGAAGCGTGATTAAATAAATTCCAGCTTCGAATGCCAGCAATCTCTCTCTCTCTCTCTCTCTCTCTCTCTCTCTCTCTCCTCTCTCTCTCTCTCTTTAATGTACATGTACTCAACATACTGTAGCTCATTGTATCCTTAGTTAATAGTAGTTTCCCTCATGGGCGAGGGCTGGATGTAAAAAGACCTCGAGTCTTCTCCACTGCCTTCGTAAAATAAAGTTTATTCATTCTCTCTCTCTCTCTCTCTCTCTCTCTCTCTCTCGGCCGCTAGAGATCCATGCTATATATAGCCAGCTCTCGGCTTTCAGTCCAACAATCCAGCGTGACGTTCGTAACGACGTTTCCCGAAAGAGAGAAAAACACAATTAACTGTCCACGCTTTGGGGTGGTCAGTGGGACGGTGAATTAAATCTCTCTCGATGAGGCGATGGACGGAGGTGTGACTGAATCAGCCTGGGCCGTGTGTCACGCTCCGTCGACTTGCCGCTCACTGGGTCACGGCGGTGTCAGAGGTCAGAGAGGTCAGTAACTGAGAGCTAGGCGGCTTTGCAGTTACGGCGCCACGCCGGCAAGTGCAGAGCGAGCTAACTCACTGAGGTTCAACTCCCGGCTCACCTGCCCAGTTTTTTTTTTTGGTGGTGTTTTTTGTTTTGTTTTTTCACTCTCTCTGTGATGGTCTCAGCACCGGGTCTGGGAGCACTTTTCGCAAAACTAGGTCGTGCTTGCACTACATCATATCTACGGGTCACGTGTTACGTCTGATTCAGTCAAAGTTAGTAACAATAAATTAAAAAAGAAATCCTTCCCACAGTGTTACTTGAAGAACAGGTCACTCCAGTGCATTTTTGTCGATAGCCTGTATCCAGAAAGGGATAAAATCCACTTTTTTGTCTGAATAGATTTTTTTTTAGAGTAGATAGAGGGACGTATTGTTATATATTGTAGCCCATTGTAAATAGAGGGACGTATTGTAGCGTAGTGTAGATAGAGGGGCGTATTCTTGCCCAGTGTAGAGGGACGTATTGTGGCCCAATGTAGAGGGACGTATTATAGCTGTGTTGTATTATAGACGTGTTGTAGCCCAGTGTAGATAGAGGGGCGTATTGTAGCCCAGTGTAGATAGAGGGGCATATTGTAGCCCAGTGTTGATAGAGGGACGTATTGTAGCCCAGTGTAGACAGAGGGGCGTATTGTAGCCCAGTGTAGATAGAGGGACGTATTGTAGCCCAGTGTAGATAGAGGGACGTATTGTAGCCCAGTGTAGACAGAGGGGCGTATTGTAGCCCAGTGTAGATAGAGGGACGTATTGTAGCCCAGTGTATATAGAGGGGCGTGTTGTAGCCCAGTCCGGATGGAAGTGGTTCAGTCCAGTTTATGCCATCAATGTTTGCATTAGAATTGTTTCAAAGCCGGTAACATTTGGAGAAGTGCTGCGAGAGACGGCTTGGAGTTAATTATGGTTCGGAATCCACCAATCTTTCGCTCTGTTGCTACGCTTTAGCTTGAGAGCCAGTCTGATGTCAGCCTTTCTTTGGGCTTTTCGCGTGGAATATTATTTTTGACCTGATTGGCTGAACTGCTCGGGTGATTGACAGCCCGGAACCCTCTTTATAGACTGCCAGTTATCACTGATCGATCAAAGCGAACTTCCTGATTTCTATAGCGTCTTCGCAGACTTTTTTTTTTTTTTTGAGTTCAGAAGTTTTGGGGAGTAATCTTTTATTGTTATTGCGTATAACTATGGCAACACTGTGGCAGTCTTTGGGGGATTTTGAAAACTGTTTTCAGCCTAGTGTTTCTGATTTTAACTAATTTCCTGCCTTTGTCACGCCAAGGAGCAAAAGGAAATTATTCTGTATTGTTTGTGTGCTGTGCGAGAATAGGTTCTCTGCAGCGATTTAATCCGTTTCAACAATGACTGTATTTTATGAGTATTGGTCGTGTGTTTTCGCTGCGTGTTGTCGGTGCATATTGCTGCCTGCAGATAGTTTGAGGGATTCCTTGTTACAGCTCGGTAAAGCTGAATGTAAAATGAATGTGGATTGACTTTAAGTGTTATTATATTGCTCTTGACATAAAATCTCACTGCACAGTGTCTAACGCAGGTTTAGTTTTTAATGCTTCATTATTCCCATGCGGGAAGTTTGAGTCGTCTTTCCCGGTAAGGCTACAGCAGCCGAATGAACAGCACTATACCCATTCCTACTGGTGTCTGCACTATTTTCACGTGCCCGAACAATGTATGGAGGCCAGTGTTTGACATCTTTAACCCTGTAAACGTGCTGGATCCGATTCGGAAGCGTTTTGGTTACGGCCAGTTATGGCCATTACGGCCAGTGTGCAGCCAGAATCGGGCCGGATCGTATAATTATGCCGAATCTGACTTCCCGCATCCGATTCGGTTCCGTTCTTCCAAAGAAGGCTTAGACCATAATTTTATTGTTCAAAACCGGGCCGGGTCCGATCTGGATGGCCTGTTCAGGGTTTTGCCAAACGCATCTGGTCCGGAAGCAAGCCGATGTGCAAGAATCATCGGGCCCGCTTCTGGCAGAACACAGCCGGCCAGCTTCCAGTTTCTCCACTTTCAGACGTGGTTGCGTTCTTTCACAGACGGCCCTGATCATATTGTGTACAAACCAGCTGGGGTCCGATTTAGTTCTCGTTGACTGTCAGGTTTTGGCCAAACGGAACCGGTCCGGAAGCAAGCCCGTGTGCAAGAATCGTCCGGCCCGCTTCTGGCTATGCAACGCTCCCGAGCCGATCCGGATCCGTTCCGGCGTGTTTACGAGCATGCACACGGTTGTTAATGCGATTGCAAACGGGGGCTGTGCGAACACTGTGAGAGAGAGTCTGCACCGAAAGTTGACTCTGGGAGAAAATCCCTTGGCGCACCTGGGAATCAAACCCGTGTCAGTATTGGTTTAAACAAAATGTATTCATTCATCGTAATCATAAGTTCAGCACATAAGTACAGGAAACACAAAAGCAGTATGCGTCTTTGAGTGTTACCTATAGACAAAAATGATAATTACACAGACATTCACGATGGCAAGATGGCAAATTGTTGTCAAAAAGTCAGAGGCAACAAAACAAAACAGAGGCCAAAACAACAACAAAAACAAACAAACAAAAACAACAACAAAACCAAGAAAGAAAAGAAAAAGGAAAAAGAAGAAGAAGAAGAAGAAGAAGAAGAAGAAGAAAACAACAACAACAAAACGGGAGGAAGGGACGGGGAGAAGGGACGGGGAGTAAAAAGCAAATAACTAACCTAATGGTCTAATGACGTTATCATAATTATTGATCTGAGAGAAACACAGAGAGAGGGAGAGTGTTAAAGCATGTACTTCTTCGCTTGTATCATGTCATTATTAGTTTAAATAAGAATTTATTCAAATACAAAATAAAGATACAGTCGAAGGTTCATTACCACATCAGCGGTGCTCTCGTTTACATACTGCTATATAAGGAAAGAAGCACACACACAAACAGCGGACGAACTATTCGAAATAAATTCTAGTTCAAAGCACCAACAAACAAAACGAACAAACAAAAACCTAAAGGAAACAACAAAGAACCAGACAAAAATCACTTAGACAGAAGCAAAATCAGCTATGACAAAAGCAGTGAGAGTGTACGTATGCATGTGTGTGCATATGTGCGTGAACGGTGTACGTGTGCTAGCGAACTGGATTTTTGCTCTGCGGAAAGGTTAGCGCTGTATAAGAATCAAGCATTATTATTGTTATTGTACTTGATGTTTCTGGTAGTGTGCATGCTCCGCTCACTGCTGAAAGTGCCGACATTCTGATTTATTCTTCTTCGTTTTATTGAACTTCTTCTTCTTCTTCATTCTTTCTTTCTTTGCTTTCTTTGCTTTCTTTCTTTCTTTCTTTCTTTCTTCTTCTTCTGCTTCTTCTTCTTCTTCTTCTTCTTCTTCTTCTTCTTCTTCTTCTTCTTCTTCTTCTTTCTTCTTTCTTTCTTCTTCCTCCTCCTCCTCCTCCTCCTCCCCCCTCCCCCCTCTCTCTTTCTTCTTCTTCTTCTTCTTCTCTCTCTCTCTCTCTCTCTCTCTTCTCTCTCTCTCTCTCTCTCTCTCTCTCTCTCTCTCTCTAAGTTCTTCCCCAGCCTAGGTGTATGGTGAGGTGAAAATGTGATTGCACTTTTACTTGTGATTGGCTGTGTTGAGATTCACCCTGATATGACTGTCGCGGATGACTGGGCCTGAAGACTGAAATCTCAGCCAATCCCATTACTGCACAACTCCTCTGGCAGTTAAAAAGGTTTAACGCCCGTCAACGAAGCGAAAGAGTACAAAATCAGGGACACACTGCATCCAGTCACATAGTTCAGGAGCTGTGTGAGAGTCGAGGTGGCCGTCCTGGGCCGTCCGTCCTAACGAGCCTTCTGGTTTCCGTGGACGTAAAGCAATATTGAACCATGCTTCGGCATTGGTCTCAGCTTGTCCCTAATATGTCAGCCGACATCCGAGGACATTAAGCAACACAACAGCATCCAGTCACAGCCAAGCATTGTTTCAGAAAGCAAGCCGTTGTTGTTGAAAGAGGTCACGTGGTTATGTAAGCGGGGTAGGGCCGGGACGAGGGGGTGGGGGTCGGTGGGTGGGCGGTGCGGGGGGTCCCAAAGCTCCCCTCCCCGTCCCCCCCCCCCCCCCCC
>JABMCL010002470.1:42500-57500 GCA_018857735.1 Alviniconcha marisindica
CTGTCTGTCTGTCTCTGTCTGTCTGTCTGTCTCTGTCTGTCTGTCTGTCTGTCTGTCTGTCTGTCTGTCTGTCTGTCTCTCTCTCTCTCTCTCTCTCTCTCTCTCTCTCTCTCTCTCTCTCTCTCTCTCTCTCTCTCTCTCTCTCTCTCTCTCTCTCTCTCTCTCACATTGTCCATAGCAGGTTTGGATGACTAGACTAGGCTAGCCTCGAACACATCAGCAAAGTCAGGTCAGAATGTTTGCTTTTATTTTATTTTATTTTTCCTCAATTAATCAATACCAGAAAAATCGTCTTTAATGCTCACATATAACTGCGCGTAAACTATACGTCAATAGTGTGGGATGTCTGTGCCGAAGTACACTTAAAACATTAGCGCTCCACGTCGGAGGGCAGGTAAATTAATCATTTCTGATCCTTCTCTATCTACAAAACAAAACATGGGTGGCCTGGGAATTTTAATTCGAACACAGCAACTCACTTTCAATAAAGGGATGTGACGTACTGTGACTGGTTTCTGGGTAGCACGTCTTGTGGTTGACTGGGTCTTGTGACTGAGTGGGTGGCATGTCTTGTGGTTGACTGGTTTCTGGGTAGCACATTTTGTGGTTGACTGGGTAGCGTGTCTTATGTTTGACTGATTGACTGGTAGCACGTCTTGTGGTTGACTGGGTAGAAAGTCTCGTGGTTGAAACGGCAGCACGTCTTGTGGTTGAATGGGTAGCATGTCTTGTGGTTGACTGGTAGCACGGCTTGTGGTTGACTAGGTACGACGTCTTGTGACTGACTGTGTAGCACGACTGGTGGTTGACTGGGAAGCATGTCTTATGGTTGACTGGGTAACACGTCTTTTGGTTGACTGTGTAGCACGTCTTTTGGTTGACTGAGTAGTACGTCTTGTGGTTGACTGTGTAGCACGTCTTGTGGTTGGCGGAGTAGCACGTCTTGTGGTAGCACGTCTTGTGGTTGACTGTGTAGCACGTCTTGTGGTTGACTGTGTAGCACGTCTTCTGGTAGCACGTCTTGTGGTTGACTGTGTAGCACGTCTTGTGGTTGACTGAGTAGCACGTCTTGTTGTTGACTGAGTAGCACGTCTTGTGGTTGACTGTGTAGCACGTCTTGTGGTTGACCGAGTAGCACGTCTTGTGGTTGACTAGGTAGCACATCTTGTGACAGACTGTGTAGCACGTCTTGTGGTTGACTGTAGCACGTCTTGCGGTTGACTGGACAGCACGTCTTGTGGTTGACTGGACAGCACATCTTGTGGTTGACTGGGTAACACATCTAGTGGTTGACTGGGTAACACATCTAGTGGTTGACTGGGCAGCACGTCTTGTGGTTGACTGGTTGTCGCACCACTCTTCCAGCCTTGCCCAAGTGAGCCACCCCAAATAACCCGCAAGAGATTAATGAAGTGCTTATTATATATTTGATCTTTGACGCGCGCCGCTCGACCATGAAGGACTTATTTATTTAGAGCAGATCATAATTCGTCAACTCACAAACGTCTGATTCATTGCTCATGGCACTCAGTACTTTATATTTGCAGGGGATTGGGGAAAAGTCAAGTTTGAATCAACTGAACCAAGGCGGGAGAAATTAGAAAGGCTGGATTCTCGTCACTAGAGCCGAAGTTTATGTAGATCAGACCTGCTCCATATTGACAAGAGAGAACGTTTGAAATCACCGGATTCTTAGGTGAGAGAGAGGGGGGGGGGGAGAGACAGACAGACAGACAGAGAGAGAGAGAGAGACAGAGACAGACAGACAGACAGAGAGAAAGACAGAGACAGAGCCAGACAGAGACAGAGATGACCTTAATTTCTGCGTCCGCGACACCCAACTGCTGGAATGAAGCGTTTAAACAAGGTGAATTTGCCCCCCCCCCCCTCCCCCCCTCCCCACCACTCTCATCCGTTCGCCTTCCGCAGCAATGAGAATTAACTTACAAACAGTTTAGGCCTAAGGTGACAAGCTGCCCTTGACGCTGGATCCAGAAATTGAATCCAGACCCGGAGCAGGCGCTGTGAAGAGCTGGGAGTTTTGTACATGCACGTGGCGTATCTCACCTAATAGCTACTTCTAACAGCCTTGCTGATGGAATTACGGGGCTCGCCGCGCGCACCACGCTTCAAACGGAGGATGACGAAACGCCTCATCCACAGGAAAGGGGACGGCGCAGCCCGAGTTGTGCGCCATTCGGGTAGGAGTGTGACAGGCATTCTTGAGCCTCAGAAGACCACGCAACATCCGCTCTGGACAGTTCGGGTTGTAGCTGGACAGCTGAGGTTGTGGCTGGACAGCTGAGGTTGTGGCTGGACAGTTCAGGTTGTGACTGGGCAGTTGAGGTTGTGGCTGGACAGTTGAGGTTGTGGCTGGACAGTTGAGCTTGTAGCTTGACAGTTGAGGTTGTGGCTGGATTGTTCAAGTTATGTCTGGACAGTTGAGGTTGTGGCTGGACTGTTCAAGTTGTGACTGGGCAGTTGAGGTTGTAGCTGGACAGTTCAGGTTGTGGCTGGACATTTCAGGTTGTACTGCAGCGTCTGCTGTCTCTGAAAAGGCCCACACAAAAGTGGCAACACGTCCCAGATGCATTTTCCGCGTGCAAAGTTCCATGCTGAGGAGAGTCGGGGTGGAAAGAAGAGAACGGCTTTGACGTCGACGTATCACTCAGCCTCAGTACCATTATAGACACCACTGTACATAATTATTTTGTACACTACCTAACGACGTGTATCAGTGATGCACACTTGAACTCCAGTAACCGGAAAAAAATCGACAGCTGTTACAGTTTGATTGTTTTCAATAAATCTGCTGCACAACGTTCACGGCGCTTGAATCATAAAAGAAGGGAGAGAGAGAGAGAGAGAGAGAGAGAGAGAGAGAGAGAGAGAGAGAGAGAGAGAGAGATTTATGAAAAAGGCTTGACACAGCTCGAAACACACACACACACACACACACACACACACACACACACACACACACACACACACACACACACACACACACACACACACACACACACACACAGTATGCGTATACAAACACAGGCAAAATCAGTGGGATGGGAAGCAGATTGAAATGATGAAGCAACTGTCAGACTGTACATAATGTTCGGAAAAAGGCTGTTCCACAGAGATGGGCCTTCGCTTCCTCGCGGATTGTCCCCACTTGCTACGCTCGTACCAACTACCTTTATCAACCACCTTTATCACCTGTATCACCCCATAGTTCAGGAGCTGTGTGAGAGTCGAGGTGGCCGTCCTGGGCTGCCCGTCCTAACGAGCCTTCTGGTTTCCGTGGACGTAAAGCTATATTGAACCACGCTTCGGCATTGGTCTCAGCTTGTCCTTCTAATATGTCAAGCCGACATCCGAGGACATTAAGCAACACTACCTACCTACCCAACATCGTACGCGCCAGTATCCAGCATAACAGCAGGCACTGTGGGTCGTCGCCCTCTGCTTGGAGGCTGCGTGCGTGCTTGTTGTGAACGCTGGGGGCGAGGACGGACCATAGATCATGAAGACGCTTCTCCAACAATCGCTTTAAAGATCTGCTGCCGTGGAGGTAAGGCCCGAGCAGCCGCCGAAAGAGCACGTCTTTTATGTTGCCGCCAGGTAGCCTGTCAATGAAGCGTAACGGAGTAATTAGGGTGACCTAGCTCCTGAGGGCGCGGTAATGCCTGCCGGCACAGGTGAGGCCGTTGCCGGACCGGCAGGGGGCGCTGTAAGCTGATTGTCCTCAACGACCTGCACCCGACCTCCTTAGGCTGCATGGGGCTTGTAGTGTTGTTGTCGACGCTGATTGCAAGTCAAACGGCGGTTCAAGGATGATCAAGTCTACGAGATCTGCGTCGACGAAATCGACGTTAAATCAGAGCGCTTAATTCTTCTTCTTCTTCTTCTTTTAATGATGACAATAAGTAATATTTGAAATGATGATATATAATATTATATATATATATATATATATATTATATATATTATTTATCTTATGTAATATTTCTAAACTGCGTACCTCAGATTCAAAACTGAACTGGCCCCTATGTATTGGCTGTATTAACTTGTATATAATCGATAATTATACTCGTATGTGCAGGTGCTTGTATGTTGCGCGCATGCGCTGAGAATATTCTCTCCGGACAAGATTTCCGCTATATATATATATATATATATATACAAGTTAATTTACAGCCAATACATAGGGGCCAGTTCAGTTTTGAAATCTGAGGGTACGCAGTTTAGAAATGTGATGGTACATAAGGGAAGAATCCCACAATACTGACAGATTTGCTGCTTTCCATTCTTTAAAATGCTATTTTAAATTTATGGAATGTGCCCCTGCGAACAAAAATGGAAGGTTCAAGTACCATGCAAGTATTGACCTCAAAGATTAGACGTTGCCCTCGAAGAGTTCTTTTCAGAAAGTGGTGAGGATTGGGAAGGACGAAGGGATGGGAGGCTTAATCAGTAATGTAGGTGTAGAAAGACGAGATCTAATCCGTCTGAAGAAAAAAAGTCCAGCCACCCTTTGTCTCCAACCCATGAATCGCATACTGACCTGATTCAGATTCTGCGCCACTAATCTTGCCTATGAATACAACCCGAGCGCCGTTCCGATCTTTTTGGATTATATGATCACTGTGGATTTAGTGATCACTGTAGATTATATGATTGCTGTGGTTTATATGATCACTGTGGATCATATGGTCGCTGCGGATCATATGGTCACTGTGGATCATATGGTCACTGTGGATCATATGGTCACTAGGGAGCATATGATCACTGTGAATCGATCATATGGTCACTGTGGATTATATGATCACTGTGGATCATATGATCAGTGTGGATTATATGATCACTGTGGATCACATGGTCACTGAACCCTGAGTGAATGGACAGTCGCAATACCTGCGTGGCGTGATACGGATCATATCTGCTGTTGGGTCGGCTTGAGGATTGACATGGTTCAGGACTAACTCGATACCTCTCGGCTCTTGGTGCTAATGTTTTGGGCCATGTAGACAGCTTTGTTGACGCATAATTGGTTCACCGGGTCCGAGCGAGTTTGGCTCTGGCGCTAAAATGGTTACGGATCATGCAGAAAGCTTTCTGTGGTGCTAAAATGATTACGGGCCAGCTAGGTAGCTTGTTTGCGGCGCTAAATTGCTTCTGGGCGAGGATTCTGAGCCAGGTAGACGGTATTTTGTTCTGGCTGTAGCAGGATAATTGGCCAGGTAGAGTGAATTTGTTGCTGGTGCTAAGAACCTTGCTGGTTGACAAGTAAGTCGGCACAAAGCCAGTTGTTTGTTGTTGGCGTCGATACGCGAAGGATGAATTAGGGGATTTCTTGGCACTGAAGCTGCTCAGGCAGTGGGACCAGAGTCTATTATTGGTGATGTACGGAGGCGGGTTTATCAGAGATGACTGTTTCTGTCTGTGTCACTACAGGTACAGCTACGTAATCACGTCTTCGTCCCCTCACTACGGCATTGCACACCCTCCCCTCTCCCCCCCCCTCCCCCTCTCTCTCTCTCTCTCTCTCTCTCTCCCCTCTCTCTCTCTCTCTCTCTCTCTCTCTCTCTCTCTCTCTCTCTCTCTCTCTTTCAAACACACACACACGCACACACACACACACACACACACACGTACACACACACACACACACACACACACACACACACACACACACACACACACACACACACACACACACACACACACACACACACACACACACACACACACACACACACACACACACACACACACACACACACACACACACACACACACACACACACACACACGCGCGCGCGCGTGCCGGCACACACACACACACACATACACACACACTTGTACACGCAGGCGCACACACAATTAACGGCACACATTTTTATCGACATACCTTCCCCCCCCCCCACCCACCCCCCCACCCCACCCCACCCCTCCCTCCTGCCATTTCTCTTCATTCTTTCTGTCTCCCATTCAGTCCCGGTCGAATAATTACGTTGCATGACAGTGAAATTGGAATCAGCCGGTTAACTTGAGGCTGGCGTCTGGACTACCACTATGGAGCAATAACCGGCCAATTACCTTCTTTGCTCTTTTGCATACACGGTGAAACCTCGCAAGAACCCAACTCCGTCGGCCTCGTTTCACGGGCTGCTGGGTGTGCGTGCAATTTCTGTATTTGCTTATGAAAGGCATCGGTTCTTGCCTTCAAAGAGAACAGATTTTGCACGGGCCATGCGATCTGCATTGTAGGCTTGCTAACAAGAGAGGAAGGAGGTCCAAGCGTCTGTGGTGTATAGTCATCAGTCGGTTCTTTCTCTTTCCGCTCTGCCTGCTTGTCTCCCTACTCCCTCCACCCCCCCCCACCCCCACCCCCACCCCCCACCCCTCCACACACTCCTACACCCCCGACCGCTTTCCCGCTCCCTTCCTCTTCCCCCTTCTCTCTCTCTCTCTCTCTCTCTCTCTCTCTCTCTCTCTCTCTCTCTCTCTCCTCTCTCCTCCTACAATACACACATACACAAGCACCACATCACCACAATACACACACACACACACACACACAACACACACACACACAACACACACCACACACACACACACACACACACACACACACACAAACACACACACACACACACACACACACACACACACACACACACACCCTAGTTAAAAGCCGAGCGTTTAGTGAAGGAGGAAGCCCCAGACACCGACTCCAAAAGACCGTCCGCTGGTGGGAGAAGTTGACGAGACGTTAATGCATCACTGGAGACAACGCAGATGCGCCTCCCAACACTCGCTGGTCCTCGTGTGGCTGATAGACGGCGAAGTTTCAGCAGCACAGCGCCGAAATTTAATGTTCTTTGCTTCAATAGGCACGTAGAGAGTCTCCTGCGTAGTTTTTATAGCTCATATCTATTGGCTATATGGATCCTGCTGTCTTGAAAGATCAATAAATAAACGGATATAAAGGGAGGTTCGTATGTGCTGCTTTAATATAAAGGGAGATTTGTTTGTACTACCCTGATATAAAGGGAGATTCGTATGTACTGCCTAACTGATATAAAGGGAGGATCGTTTGTACTACTCTGATATAAAGGGAGATTCGTATGTACTGCCTAATTAATATAAAGGGAGATTCGTTTGTACTACCTTGATATAAAGGGAGACTGTTATGTACTGCCTTGATATAAAGGGAGATTCGCTTGTACTATCCTAATATAAGGGGAGATTCGTTTGTACTACCCTGATATGAAGGGAGGTTCGTATGTACTGCCTAATTGATATAAAGGGAGATTCGTTTGTACTGCCTTGATATAAAGGGAGCTTTGTGTGTACTGCCTTGATATAAAGGGAGCTTTGTGTTACTGCCTTGATATAACGGGAGGTTCGTGTGTAGTAGCTGCATCGCTATGAAGGGAGGTTCGTGTGCACTGTTTGAACCATGTTTACTTACTTCCCCGTCCCTAATAAACCCTATGGTTTCTGTGGACGTTAAGCACCATGTTTTACCGCCTTGATACAAAAGGAGGTTCGTATGTACTACCTTGATAGTGTAGTTTTTGTTTTATTTTGTTTTTGTTTCTAAATACATAAGGGCAGAAGATCGGGATAGCTGTATAACTTCACATACGCTACTTGGATCGCATTTATCTTGATAGACAAATAATTTAAACCGGTATAAAGGGAGGATTGTATGTACTTTTGTGGGTTGGTTTTGAAATGCACAATGGCAGAGGATCTGCGTAGTTTTACTATTCGCATAGGTTACGAGGATCACATTTATCTTGACTGATAAATAACTGAACGGATGTAAAATGAAGATGGATTTGAATGATTTGGCTTATAGCAGTAATGTTTTTTTAAGTTCATGATTTGTCTCAAACTAACAAACATATACTGTCTTAATAGCCCAGTAAATTGAAGGGTTCATGGTCGTTCTCTCTTGATAGTTCCATGTATAATGGGCTCGCATACTTTCTTAACAGATCAATAAGTTACACCGGGTCACGACTGGTTTGTCTTGGTGGGCCGATGAAAGGCTCATAGCAGACCAATAAAAAAATTTTTTTTAAAGGCTCATTTATTATTCGCTCCTAACAGACCGACGTATAAAAGGGTCATATACGTTCTTCTTCTTCTTCTTTCTATTATTATTATTATTCATCGCTTAATATAGCACTATTCTCTCCTCTCCAGCAGACTCACTGTGCACATGCCACATGTGATTCTGAATGAGTGACTGTATCCTTTTATAGTGCGTATTTTTAATATCCACGGAAGTTGTGTACCGCTCTTGATATGGTCTTCTTAACAGACCAGTAAACTAAAAAGGCTCTTGGCTGTTCTCTCTTGATAAACCAGTGAATGAAGAAGCGTTCATAAAATTATACTTTCTTGTTAAATCAAAATATGGAAAAGCCTCATCTTTATTTTCTCTTCATAGACCAACGAAAAAAAGGGCCTTTATACTTCTTAATTACATTAACAAAGGCTTATGGTTATCTCTTAATAGACCTATGAATAAAGCGCAGTAATACTTTGTTAATAGACCAATACCTCGAAAAGTATTTTAGTCGTTCTCTCTTTATAGACCAACGGATGAAGGGCTCATATACATTTTGACAGACCATTAAATGAAAAAGGCTCATGATTGTTCTCTCTTGATAGGACAATGAATTTAGGGCTAATACACGTTCTTGATAGAGATTCATTCAAAGCCTCACGACTGTTCTCTATTGATAGACCAGTGAATGAAAGTCTCATATAATTTCTCAGTAGACTAATAAATTAAAAAGGCGCATAACTGTTCTTTCTTGTTATACCAATAAATGAAAGGGCTCTTGTATCTGTTCGTTGCGGACCTTTCAAGAAACGCGATGTTTGATTCCGGCGGAACAAGCACCCACAAAGACTAAGCGGTTGCAAAAGCTCTATGTACAAGCCAGGCGTAAGTAACTAACCTCACAATGCATAAAGAGAACCGTAACTTGGCACAGCATATTTAAATACTGCAATATAATCATTTTTACTTTTGTTTGTCGGAATATTTACCATCAGTTAAACAAGCTCTTAACAGGAGAAGAAAACCGCCAGTAATTACAGGACGAAGACGCTGTGTGCAATTTCAATACTGTGTTTCTCAGTGAAGTGTTCAAATTAAACCTGAAGAAAGCTACCGGGCGTTGCGGTATATGTCTCAACGAATCGGTCGTCCGACCTTGTTGTAACCGACCACCGTCTGTGAGAAGCCAGTGATGCGTTTAGCTTATGTCACGTACTTTGCACAGTGATACAGACACCGAACGATAATTTATCTGTGTTGCTTTTACTGTTGATGATGATGAAGTGATGCTTTATGTCCTCAGATGTCAGTTGACATATTAGGGACAAGTTGTGACCAATGCCGAAGCACGGTGCAATAAATCTTTACGTCCACGGAAACCAGAAGGCTCGTTAGGACGGACAGTCCAGGACGTCCACCTCGACTCTCACACAGCTCCTGAACCATGTGCGTTTACTGTCCGGTCCTTAGCCCATTTATACCCACCATCCCATATTCAGGACGCATAACTAGGTTTTTGTCAGTCTGTTTTAGCTGAGTGTCATTTTGGCATCCTGCTGACACGAACCTCTGAAGAGGGACTCCCTTTACTCAAAGAAGAGGTGGTTGAGTATCCCGTTGTTTTTTGGAGGAGGCCACCGTTTGCAGGAACGGGAAGGCTTTCTGCTTCAGGGTATTTGGTATTAACAAAATATCTTGGCATATGATTATGGGTTAAACTGGTTTAACGCCGCGTTGACTGGGAGAGGTACTGGCTGGGACCGAGATCTCAGGAGGAGGGAGGAGACGGGAACTGTGCCTAACGTAGCGGTAGACATCACAGACCTTGCCTAACGTAGCGGTAGACATCACAGACCTGAGTCTTTAAATGATGTGTTACAGGGCCACTAAAGCAAACCCACTGCCTACGTTCTCAGAGACCGTTACGGAAGTGAGTGTTGTTTTCTGCGTTAGCTCAGTGGGTGTGTAGATTTTAAAGCTGACTTGATTATGAATCTGAAACAGAACGAGGCCCAGAGCGCTCGTGCAGAATCAACACACAAGGGAGTTAATCAGCGTTCCAAATACGTATAATTATAAATACTTGTATTACGTATTTCGAGCGCTGATTAACTCCCTTGTGTGTTGATTCTGACTTGATTATGGCTTTGTAGGTCACTGTGGATCAACACTGTTCTGTTAACAGTTTTCCAATTTAAAAATAAATAAATCATTATTTATTTTACTACTTTAATCACAAAGGAAGTTTTCCTACACCAATACTAACATTTGCCTTACACAAAGCGATGGAGGTGCTCATGAATTTGAGAACAAAACGTACTTGTTGGCCCGGCGATAAAAAAAAGAGCAAATTAAACATTTGACATCCCGACAAAAGCGTCCAGATTTAGACTTAATTCCTTCATGGATTTTGATCAAAGCAACATCTGTTAGTTAACAACAGATGGAGATGCAATTCGGCGCATATAAGCTTTTCTTCGTGCACCTGGACTATTTCTGTGTGTGTGTGTGTGTGTGTGTGCGCGCGCGCGCGCGTGTGTGTGTGTGTGTGTGTGTGTGTGTGTGCGTGTGTGTGTGTGCGTGTGAGTGTGTGTGTGTGTGTGTGTGTGTGTGTGTGTGTGTGAGAGAGAGAGAGAGAGAGAGAGAGAGAGAGAGAGAGAGAGAGTGCGTGTGTGTGGGGAGGGGTGGTGGTGGTGGTTTGGTGTGAAACCCGCACAGTAAAGAGATTCGAGTCATTGATTGCCATTCTATTCAGCCAACCACCCTGGGTTGGCAAAACTAGCCTTCCCCCTACCTTCATGGGTCGCCACCTTTTTTTTCTCTCTCTCTTTTTCTTTCCTGCTTCAACAACAAACAAAAAAAGGGGGGGGGGAGGGGGGGGGGAATCATTGATTACCTATAAATTACCGAGGAACACAGTATTAGTACAAAATAGCGTTTTTTCACCTCCCTTAGGTAGAATTTTCTCTCTCCTTTCCTAGGCAGGAGGAAGAATCATTGATTGCTTTTGTATTCAGAAAACCATGCAGTGTTAACGAAAGTAGCGTTCTTTGGTAGTGTTTTTGTCCCAACGCTTAGGTAGCGTTTTTGTCCCTACGCTTAGGTAGCGTTTTTCTCTCTACACTTAGGCAGCGTTTTTCTCCCTACACTTAGGCAGCGTTTTTTCCCCTACGCTTAGGTAGCGTTTTTCTCCCTACACTTAGGCAGCGTTTTTGTCCGTACGCTTAGGTAGCGTTTTTTTCTACGTACACTTAGGCAGCGTTTTCCTCCGTACACTTAGGTAGCGTTTTTTCTCCGTACACTTAGGCAGCGTTTTTCTCCATACACTTAGGTAACGTTTTTTCTCCGTACACTTAGGCAGCGTTTTTCTCCGTACGCTTAGGTAGCGTTTTTCTCCACACACTTAGGCAGTGTTTTTCTCACTTCCTAAGCATGAAAAAGAATAACTGGTTGCAGTCTTTTCTGTTCAGGCAACCACGCTGTGTTAGCAAAAGTAGCGTTCTTTTCCATACCCTTAGGTCGAGTTTTTCTGTTTTCTTGGGCAGAATGATAAAGAATCATTGATTGCTTTTCCATTGAATCAGCCAGAGAGTGTTGGCGAAAGTAGCGTTCCCCGCTGCCCTCGTAGGTAGCGTTTTTCTTCTTTCGTAAGTGGAAGGATGGAGACTCATGGATTGCCCTTCAGTCCACCAATCTATCCGGTGTTAGCAAAAGTAGTGTTTGTCTTCCCCGACTCATTTAGGTAGCGTCTCTCTCTCTCTCTCTCTCTCTCTCTCTCTCTCTCTCTCTCCCCCTCCCTCCCTCCTTCTTTCTCTCTTCTTCACTCCCCATCCTCCCTCTCTCCCTCTCTCCCGTTTCAAGAACAAGTACTAGCCTATCAACCACATTACATAAATTGCCATTTTGAGTGTCTAATATAAGTTTACTCACATAACATTCCAGGAACTATTCTGTTTTTGTATACAGGCCTGCTTTCATTAATAAATTTACGTTTGAACCAAGCAGAAACCCTTTGTGTTTTGTGTGATTGTAAATCGTCAGAAGAGTGTGTGATATATATATATATATATATATATATATATATATATATATATATATATATATATATATATATATATATATATATATAGATATATATATATATGAACGTTGGCTGTCGCACAAAGGCTTGAGGTTGTTTGTGCCAGGTCGGGTCACGCATGGCCAGAGCATTCAGTAGGGGTCATGGTAACATGTGTTGTTCTTACACTGTAACAAAACGAAAGAAACTTTTCCATTTTTTGTCGAACGCATTTTAACAAAATGTCTCCTTTCTTTCTTTCTTTCTTTCTTTCTTTCTTTCTTCTTCTTCTTCTTCTTCTTCTTCTTCTTCTTCTTCTTCTTCTTCTTCTTCTTCTTCTTCTTCTTCTTCTTTGATTTGTTTTAGTGTTTGTTTTGTTGGTGGTGGTTGTTTTTGTTGTTTGTTTGTTGTTGTTGTTGTTGTTTTTGTTTGTTGTTGTTGTTTGTTGTTGTTTTTGTGGATTTTTTACATTTAAATTATTATTGTTATTTGTGTGAGTGCTGTTGTTGTTGTTGTTGTTTGCTTGAAGTAATCACAATCATTATTTAGAAACTAAAAAGATTTCTCGACGTTTTGGGACTGTCTCGGACTGTGAGTTAGTGGTGTGGAGTGCTGCTACGTAGGCTGGTCACGGGATAATATTGAGCTACTCAGTGAAATCGATCTAATCGATCTAATAAGCACTGCGGTAGTCAGTTGTGATAGGTCAACTGTAACACGGTCTTTTGTGATAGGTAAACTGTAACACGGTGTTTTCTAGTAGGTAAACTGTAACACAGTGTTTTGTGATAGGTAAATTGTAACACGGTGTTTTGGGACAGATAAACTGTAACATTGTGTTTTAGTCATTGACTACATCGGACTGTTCTTTCCACTTCGGGTCCAGTAAGCGATTTGTATTTATTCGTTTTTGTTTTGAGCATGTTTAATACCTTGTTCTTTTAGCTTTAGGGGGATTGCATACTCGTTCGCATGCTGGCTTGCACGCATGCACACGCACACACACACACACACACACACACACACACACACACACACCACACACACACACACACACACACACACACACACACACACACACGCACGCACGCACGCACGCACGCACGCACGCAATCTCGCACGCACGCACACACACACACCTAACAACAACAACAAACACGAAGAAGAAAAAACAACAACAAAGAGACAGAGAGACACAGACAGACAAGAAGACAGAAACAAAAACTTATAGGGAAACAAAAACAGAGAGTGCGCACATGCACACGTACACGCACGCTGGCAAAGCTGTGTTCAGTGCTAAAAGACAAAGCAGTATGGAAGAACTGAGTCCAACGCTTTCAGACTCTTGATAGACAGGGACTGTCCGGATTTTACAGATATCGTCTTGAACTTCAAAATGAACTCGCAATATCGTTGGCTGAACTGGTGACAGACGGGGTGATGTGCATAGCTATGGGCTTTATCGATTGTCTGCCTACACCTTGAACGGAATTGAGCTGGACTCGCAAAAGGCAACACTGGCAAAACTTAACACAGACAGCGTGGAGTGCATATGGTCGTTCCTGGGCGAGTGGATAATAATAATAATAATAATAATAATAATAATAATAATAATAATAATAATAATACATTTTGTATAGCGCCTCAACAACAATTATATGAGCTCTTAGCGCTGTACAAATCAACAAATGTAATAGAACACACATCAGTATGTTACTTAAAGTAGCCTAAAACAACAATTTTAAAAGATAAATTCACTCTATGCCATTATTTGGGAACGGAATTGGATGGAAGGGAACGGAACTCACAAAGGCAACCTTGGCGAAACCTCTGACAGACGGGGTGCAGTGCTTATGGGATTTCCTGGGGGCGTAAAATAGGTCTACCATCTAGAACTAAGCTGAACTTAATAAGATCCAAACACATAAAAGGTTAAAAAGAACGCTATTTATTGGGACAATTCGTAAACACTTAAAAGGTTAAAAAAGAAGTTTTATTTTTATTTTTTAAATTGTAAAGCACATTGACGAAACTTAATTACGACAGACGGAGGTGAAGTGCTTATGGGATTCCCCGAGCGCGTGGATATACTGCTGGACTGAGGTGGGTCAGGTCTTGGTGACGGGAGCTGAATGGCTGCGTGAAGCGGGGTGTGATGCGATTGGCGTCGTTACGTGGACTGATCGTGTCCACCGGCCTGTGCTGTTGATGCCGCGCGCTTTGCACGACGTGTGGGAGATGAGAGAGTAGCGTGATGGATGGAGAAGAGGGCTGGCGTGTTGCCGACACCCTGCCTCCTTTTTAGGGCCTTTCTTATTGCTCCATGGTTTGATTTGATGACCCAGCTCCCTCCCTCCTCTTCTTACGCCCCCCCCCCCCCAACCGCCGCCCTTCACCTCCTCTTCGCCCCCCCCACCCCCCCTCCCTTAACCGCTCTCACCCACTCCCTCCCTTCTTCCTCCATCTTCCCCGTTCAGTTTTGTTTCTTTCACGTCGTGCGTCTTGCTTTTTGCACGACGATCGTGTGTGTACTTATATTGATCTGTTCATTTTGTTGCATACACGGATTGTCTTTCACCCAGTGCGTTTCTGGCGTTTGATTGCGATGGCTGTCGCCACTCACCGTGCAGCGATGCGCTGTTGGAAGCCGTCGGTCTTTTGGAGCTTAAGCCAGACAGTCGCGGCTCACAGTGTCTGTAATGCCGGGTGTTTGTGGCTGCTTGGATAGCACGCTGGACTGTGAACCCAGGGACCCAGGTTCGAGTCTTGGAAGCGGCGGGGGCCGACGGGCGGTTTTTCGGTTCTTTTCAGTGAGTGTTTTGTGCAGACTCGTCAGTGCCTGTCTCGCCACGCGAAA
>JABMCL010002470.1:70000-82500 GCA_018857735.1 Alviniconcha marisindica
GATGCGTGATCGAAGGTTTGCCGGTTCGATTCCCGGCAGGAGCAGTTGGGAGAAACAATTTTCTCGTGTCAACTTTCTGTGCTGTCTCTTACTTCCGTATGCGTTCCACCACAGTGTGGTAAAAAGTTCCCGGTCATTCTGCCCAAAGTTCAAAATGATCGGGATCTTCGAAATGGCTTCGAAATAAGTGACACTGTAAAAAGGTGCGTGGTTGGTTGGGTCACAGAACGTGCGCCGAGACGGCAGCAGTTTCACGTGGCTCCAGTCATGCAACAACCACACAGCGCTGTAGAGTATGCCACTTCTGTGGATATTCAAAACCGTGCTGTGTAAAGCTATAGTCACTCATTCAGAGTCGCATACGACTAGAGAGCAGTGGACCTGCTCTGAGGCAGAGAATGGTGCTATAGATGCCATTGTGAAGCGCTTAGGGCTCATCTCGGGATCGAAATCGAGGCTGAGGAGTAGGCTATGGTAGGCTACGGTGCAGACGACAAAATCTCTACACGCTGTCGCCATTTTTGCACACCCCAGTCTCGCTTCAGGTCTCGTGACCCGCGGTGACCTAGTTCACGAAGAACGGTCCATGGTCAGAAAAAGGTATTGCGGAAAGGAAACGGAACTGGTTCATTTGGTCCGTTCGTTACGTTCGTTCGGCGGAGGAACCGGCGACTCGCGTTGGCAGAGCAAGTCCCATTAAAGCCATGGAGCTGCGTGATATTAAGAATATATTATGTATACTCTCGTTGACGGTCTGTCTGTCTGTCTGTCTGTCTGTCTTTCTGCCTCTGTCTCTGTGTCTGTCTCTGCCTCTGTCTCTGTGTCTGTCTCTGCCTCTGTCTCTGTGTCTGTCTGTCTCTGTCTGTCTGTCTGTCTGTCTGTCTGTCTCTGTCTGTCTGTCTGTCTGTCTGTCTGTCTGTCTGTCTGTCTGTCTCTCTCTCTCTCTCTCTCTCTCTCTCTCTCTCTCTCTCTCTCTCTCTCTCTCTCTCTCTCTCTCTCTCTCTCTCTCTCTCTCTCTCGCACACACATGCACACTCTATTTCTCTCCCCCTCTTCTCTCTAGTGTCCCCCATTTTTTTTTTCTCTCTCTCTCTCTCTCTCTATTTCACAGTCTCTGTTAATACACACAAAGACACACACACACACACACACACACACACACACACACACACACACACACACACACACATTGAGATTTTTTAACGTGCGCACAGATGTATGTTGATGTATATGATTTGTACGAAGGGGGAAGGGGGTGGGTTGTAAAATCGAACGGGGGGGGGGGTGGGGGTGGGGGGGTGGGGGGGGGGGGGGGGGTGGTAGGGAGAGGGGGAAGGGGGGGGGTTGTAAAACGGCCGAAAACGTCAGAGAATCTTCATTGAAAAGTAGTCTCTGGGTTAAAAAGAAACCAAAAAAAAAAAAACTTAATTTTTTTTCCCCTCAGTCACAGAGGAACCGAATCAGCGCCAACATTGCGCCAGACGTTTCAGTCTGGGCGTTGGCTGGCCAGTGAGCTAACGGGCCCCGGAATAATTAAAACCGACACAACGTCCTCTCGCACACTGTCTTCCGTCAAGACTTCCCAGCGACACAGGCACTGCCTCATGCGGGGCCATGGGCCCGGAGTCGTGCCCTACGGTCCCTGGTATTCGCGCCGCCCTGTCCTTGTCCCTGCTGCGTGCTGCATGTTTGCATACACCGGGCTGCATGCAGCCTGAAGCCCACAGCTTGCGGGGAGTCCGGTGCAGCGCCGCCATGGGGCAACCGTGACTGCAGCACTGCGAATGGTGCCGCTCAGTCTTGGCAAAATGGCGGGAACACAGTGAAGGTCATAATGCTTCCTGTTGGTGGGTATTTATGTATCGGTTGTAGCTATTTAACGGGGTGATCCCCTTTCGGAAATGCTCCTCGGCCTCCTCACCTCCCCACCTCCCCCCCCCTTCCCCCGTCCCCCTCCCTCTCCCTCCTCATTCTCCCCGTCCCCCCCCCCCTCTCTCTCTCTCTCTCACACCACACACACACACACACCACACACCACACACACACACACACACACACACAACACACATACACACACACCGCACGCACCGCACGCACGCACACACACACGACGCTCCGATTTCACCTCCACCCCCCACCCTCTCTCTCTCTCTCACACACACACGCACGCACGCACGCACTGACAACACACACACACACACACACACACACACACACACACACACGCACGACAACGCACGCACGCACGCACGCACGCACGCACACACACATACCACGCACCACGCACACACACACACACACACACACACACACACACACACACACACACACACGCGCGCTCATACTGGCACAAACGAGCGCGCTCACGCACACAGGAATAAAAGGGGTATAAAGTATGACATAGTTCTATCATTGATCTGATCAAAACTCGACAGATACTTGACATTCGACATTCAGATCAGTATGAGATTCTACGGTCATGCGACCACGCACAACAGCTCTGTGAATATCATCAATTTCGGCGGCCATGGTGGCGATGGTGGGGGGGGGGGGGGGGGGAGGGCGGTATGGAGTGTTGGGGGGGTGGGGGGGGGTGCAGTTTGTTTGTTCATCAATGGTGTATCCCGTGCGAAAAACCTCTGGCAGCCTTACCTGGGCAAAGTCACGACCGCTACACACAGCCTGACCCATACCGGTACTGTCAGTGCACGCTACATATATATATATATATATATATATATATATATATATATATATATATATATTGTGTGTGTGTGTGTGCGTGCGAAAGAGAGAGAGAGAGACATACAGAGACAGAGACAAAGAGAGAGACAGAGACAGAGACAAAGAGAGAGACTGAGAGAGAGAGAGAGAGAGAGAGAGAGAGAGAGAGAGAGACAGAGAGAGAGACAGAGAGAGAGAGAGAGGGGTAATGCAGTATACCTACACTATTTATTATTTATGTTTGTTTATTTTGCTCTTGACCCTCATTCAAATTTGCTGTCTTTACAGAGGACAAATAAATATTCTTGGTTCTTGATTTTAGTGTTCACTTTTTTATGCTTTGGGGACTATCTGTTATTAGTGTCTTATTTTTATGCTTTGGGAACGATCTGTTGTTTTGGGGTTGTTGTTTTTTATGCTTTGGGGCTGTTAATTTGACTTATTTTTGATGCTTTTGGTACTAATTGTCATTGTGGCTTGTTTTTGGCGCTTTCGGAACGATTTGTTATACTGACCAGTGCATCTTGGGGAGGCATCCCTTGCTCTTCTCATGTTCCCAAGTGCCTAAGGATGCTTTACGTGAACGGTCTGACGCACACAGGTGTTTTGCACCCATAATAATATAGGCATTTCTATGGCGCATAATCTCCAGCAAAATCTAAGGCCCAGTGCCTCGCACAAAAAGTTGCAAGTAAAATCAAACTATGTTAATGCATACAGTAGATCAAATCACAAGTTTAATGAATCAATGAAAATTTGTATATGGCGCATAACAACATCAACAACAACAACAACAACAAAGGCCTAAACTTGCGTGTTCACGTGTAGCAAGTACAAGGTTTACAGCGCTACGACTACCAAACTATACAAAGAACACACATCCAAAGGACTAGGCGTTCAGTCCTGTATCCCCTCTCATCCCCCCAACACACACCCCAACCTCACCCCCCGCGCTCCTGCCAGAAAACAAATCAGACTACAAGACTACAATCAAAGATATTGTTAGCATACAGCAGATGACAAAACAGGATACTACACTGAGCCGGGGTCGAGACGGGATTGAACCCTGGACCCCCGCTGTGCGAAACACTAGCCGATCGGGTCAGAACTCCCTCAGCCGCCTCCCCCCCCCCCCCCCCCCCCCCCCCCCCCCCCCCCCCCCCCTCCCCCCTTCCCTTTACCCCCTCCAGTGCTTCCAATGTCTTCCCGCTGCACTCAGATCTCGTCAGTGTTTCTTTTGTCACGCCTCATTAAACTCGGCGGGTGTTCTCGTGTTTATGACTGTACACGCACACGCTCGCGCGAGCAAAATAAAAAGAAATTTCTTGCGTTGGTGACTTTTTGGGTCCTGGCTTTGTCGCAGAAAAGACGTTAGTATCTTTATTACTACAGAGGGTTCCGCGCTGGGCGAGCTGAGCTCTAAGCCGAGCCTCTTTCCCCACAAGTGATCTGACCACCATAAAGTAAGTATAAGCATGGTGCTTAAAGTCCACTGAAACCATAAGGCTTATTAGGGACAGGGTGAAGGGGGGGGGGGGGAGGGGAAGGGGGGGGGGGGGGAGTGTGGAGGTGGGGGAAGGGAGAGAATATATACCTGTCGCTACATTGTCACCGCCAGAATGATTCATGCATTAAAATGGGCAGTGATGTGAGCCATTTTAATGTTTCATTAATTGTGGAGGTGGGGGAAGGGGGAGATTATTTACCTGTCGCTACACTGTCACCACCAGAATGACTCATGCATTAAGATTGGCAGCGATGTGAGCCATTTTAATGTTTCATTGACTGTGAGGGACAAAGTCACAAGACTGTCCGCAGACCACAACTTTTTGAAGAGAAAAGGATAGCCGAAGCGGATTCGAACCGAGGTCCCTCTGCATACCAGCCTATAACGCCTTACCGCTAGGCCAAACCGGCTCACTAAGTGATCTGACCACCAGTGTTGCTTTACGTCCACAGAAACCGTAGGCTTATTAGGGACGGGGAGCCCAGGACGGCCACCTCGACTTTCACACAGCTCCTGAGCTCTGGTGACCACCATGCAGTACTATGTTGACTAATGCGCGACTGACTGTTCTGATGCATGTAATTTGCCTTTTTTTAACTGCAGCTAATAATCGCATCTCGTCATTGCTGAATATGCACCGTTACCGTCATGTGAAGGTTTTCTCAGAAATCAACCAGTTTTTAGCTTCTGAGCGAAGTTTGGCTGTGCCATTCCGTGGCAATTTTTTGTCAGTATTTTTCTGATAGGGTGAACGTTTTATGACTGACAGCCCAGAACTCTCTTGTGGTCCGCAGCCATGAAGTCGTAGCTTACAGGTGCCGTTAAGTGCACACACAGGTGTACCTGCCACCACAGGGGTATAAGTACCTACCACCACACAAAACATTAATGACACTTACCTGCTGCTGTAGTTTATGTGTTCTGGCATTTGTGCACTAGCTTTGCATGGGCAAGCAAGTTTCTGGACCGCACAGGCGGCCGCTGACCAAAGGTTTCGTCCTTTTTCTGCTTTTCTATTCTTTCGGTTTTATACATGGTATTGTATGGGTATTTCATTACAATCGATACGTTGGCTGCTGGAACCAGACGGGTGAAATTAACAAGCAAACACCAGTATCGTCGAGGACGAAAGAGAGACATCTAAGAAAGAGAGAGAGAGACGCACACACACATACAACACACACACACACACACACACCACCACGCACGCACGCACGCACGCACGCACGCACGCACGCACGCACGCACGCACGCACGCACGCACGCACACACACACACACACACACACACACACACAGAAAGAGAGAGAATGAGAAGAGAGATTGTTAGACTGGGAGGAAGGGGGGGGAGGGGTGGAGGAAGGGGGGGAAGGGGGGGGGGGGTGGAAGAGGGGGAGAGAGAGAGAGAGACAGAGAGAGAGACAGAGACACAGAGAGAGACGGAGAGACCGAGACCGAGAGATAGAGACCGAGAGACAGAGATAGAGAGACAGAGACATAGAGAGACAGACAGAGAGAAAGAGACAGAGAGAAAGAGATAGAGACAGATAGACACACAGATAGACAGATAGACACACACGTACACACACACACACACACACACACACACACGCGCGCGCGCGCACGCACGCTCGCACTCACACACGCACGCACGCACGCACACGCACACATACACACACACACACACACACACACTCACTCACTCACTCACTCACGCACACACACTCACACAACAACAACAACAACGTCGAAACAGAAGTCTGCGACCACGTTTTTAATACTATTACACTGGAAGAGTAGGGGAAAAAATTAAAATCCTATCGGCATTTTTTTTGGCACTCCCGTGAAATTTCCATTTGGCTCTGCAGCGTGTTTTTTTCTTCTTCTTCTTTTCTTTTTTCTTCTTCATTTTTTTTTTCTTTCTTTTTTTCTTTTCAGTTGGACCCTGCTCCTAATGAGCTTCTCCGCCGGCGAGGCATATAATATTACATCACCATTTATCCATGTTTTTGACCGTGGAAAGTCGCCTGGTGGCTAAAAAGTTCTTTCAAAGCTGATGAGAGAAAGAATAGGGGGTGGGGGGGTGGGGGGAGGGGAGCAGATAAGACTTTAGCAATAAATTAGCACCAAAGTGTGAATACTGTGATTAAATCCATGCCTCTTTCAGAAAGTGTTTCCAGTCCGAAAAAGAAGGACCCTCCTCCGACTCATTCACAAAAGCTCCAGCCCTGGACTTGAATTTCGTTGAAAGGGACCACCGTGTATTGTGGCTCGTGGCGGGGACCAGCTTGCCTGCGTGAATTGTCTCTATGATTTTCTCGGTAGCTTTGTCGTGACCCAATGGGCTATAGCTATTTCCAGCGTGAACAACACCCACGGCAGGTCGGCAACGTCGAGCAGATCGCTATCGCTGAGCAATCCGCCTCCGTCCCAAACAATTCAGATCCGAGTGGCTGGCATTGTAGTTCCAAGAGAGATGGAAGAAGATAGCATCGTGTCGTCACTTCCTGTGCTTGTGGGAGAGGCAGGGCAGGTGGCGCACCAGGCGCGTAACGGTAGACTTTGTCGGTCTTCGCGAAACTTGACTCGAGTGAGGGCCGGCACAGCAGCCCTAATTGTCTCTCTGTGGCTGGATTTGTCTGTGCTTGTTGTCTGTCTACCCGCCGTCTGGTGTTAGTTCGATTCTAAGCGGATGAGGGTAAATCAGTGTAATCGTCACTTCCTCTTCGTACGTAGAGTACAAATTTGTGCACGATCCGTCCTTGTGTTTCTGTTTCAATCTCTTCTTCTCCGAAGTTGACGACACACAAGAGAACTGCTTCCTGTGTGTGTGTGTGTGTGTGTGTGTGTGTGTGTGTGTGTGTGTGTGTGTGTGTGTGTGTGTGTGGTGTGTGTGTGTGTGTGTGTGTGTTGTGTGTGTGTGTGAGTATGTGAGTGAGTGTGTGTGCGTGCGTGCGTGCGTGCGTTGCGTGCGTGTGTGTGTGTGTGTGTGTGTGTGTGTGTGTGTGTGTGTGTGTGTGTGTGTGTGTGTGTGTGTGTGTGGTTCGTCCTGTTCTCTTCTGCTTTTCCTGCATTTCCTTCATCATCGTCTTTGTCATCATTATCATCATCCTCATCGTCTTATTCTTCTTCATTGTCTCCTTCTTCTGTGTCGTGTTGTTCATGTAGGTTGGAGAATGACTATGAATGACACAACAACAAAACAGTATCGGCATATCTTCAAAATACTCTTCCTAGTATCGAATACGCCCTCCTTTTAGATACATATTCGGCGACTTTAGTGTACTTCATAATTCTGCTGAATCCAGACAGTATTTTGTTGTTGTTGTTGTTGTTGTTGTTGTTGTTGTTGTTGTTGTTGTGTGTGTGTGTGTGTGTGTGTGTGTGTGTGTGTGTGTGTGTGTGTGTGTGTGTGTGTGTGTGTGTGTGTGTGGTGTGTGTGTGTGTGTGTGTGTGTGTGTGTGTGTGTGTGTGTGTGTGTGTGTGTGTGTGTGTGTGTGTGTGCCACCCATGCGTGTAGACTGAAAGGCGAGGATATTTTCCATTTCACTTCAAGCTGAATTGTTCCCTTTGTTTTTCAATCGCAGCCATTTCTTTTCTCTCATTGCTACACCTGGCACTTGTTGCTGCTAATGAAACGGGGTAGAGAGAGCCCGGTGAAACGATAAGCCCTAATTCAGTATTGTCAAGTACCCGTGCTATGAAGCCTTCACACTCAACATGCTGTGTACGAGTAGCCTTCGCTTATTCGCGTGAAGCCGTGTCTCGGTTCCCTGACACCGTTGTCTGTGTTTCCAAAAGGAAAACATTATCGTCCGGGCCATGAAAGACTTGACGCAACCTCCCCGAAACAGGGTATAGCTATTGTCTGTGAACAGCCAGCAAGACTTAGTGAAACCAAGTGTCAGTCTGAGATACCCAATCGGCTTAGTGAAACCAAGTGTCAGTCTGAGATACCCAACCGGCTTAGTGAAACCAAGTGTCAGTCTGAGATACCCAACCGGCTTAGTGAAACCAAGTGTCAGTCTGAGATACCCAACCGGCTTAGTGAAACCAAGTGTCAGTCTGAGATACCCAACCGGCTTAGTGAAACCAAGTGTCAGTCTGAGATACCCAACCGGCTTAGTGAAACCAAGTGTCAGTCTGAGATACCCAACCGGCTTAGTGAAACCAAGTGTCAGTCTGAGATACCCATCTTACTCTGTCTACTGACAACAATTCGCTCGATGTTGGCTGATACTTCGCAAGTGGGAATCTAATTATTTGTTCCCTGTAGACACCCTCCTAGTCTGCACTGGATTTCGGTTTGTTGCCGATCCACACCTGCATGATGTCTGCGCAACTCGTGGCCGCACTTCCGGAAAAGACATTAGTTCGTGCATACTGTTGAGAGCATTTTTTTTCATCTTCTTCTTTTGGCATTTTAATAGTTTATCTAGCTCTGTTAGTCTGTAGTTTCTATTGAAGTCTAAAACTGGAATGCGAGCTGTTATTTCTGGCTTTTCTTATTCTCTCTTCTTCTTTTTAAGTATTGACGCCGCTTGAATTTCTCGGTTTTTTACACTGGGAATCTTGACATTTCATCTGTGCTGATTCGTTAAGACCGTTGATTCACGAGAGATTAGCGTTGCATATAGAACCGTGTTGTTCGCGGCTCCTTGCTTAGCTCCAAGGATTGACAACGCCATTGAATGCGCACTGCAGTCTTCCCATTATACCTTGGTAGTTCTATAGATACCAGGAGAGCTGTTGTGCGAGATTTCTGCCCTACCTGTGAAGAGGTGTCATGTAGCACTGTTGCCTTTTCCGGCTTGATACACAGTTCGCCAATCGTCTGTGGATCTGCAGGAGTGAAGATTAAAAACTTGCGTCGTCTTTTTGTAATTGTCTTCTTCTTCTTTGCGGGTTGTGCAATGATGCGATTGTGAGTTTCCCTGTATGTTCAATCTGTCTCTGCCCCCCCCCCTCCCCCACACACACTCACACCCTTCCTCCAGCCTTTCTTCATCCTGTCTCTATTGCCTTTCCCTTCTCTATCTCTGCCTCCCTCTCCCTCATCTCTCTCTCTCTCTCTCTCTCTCTCTCTCTCTCTCTCTCTCCTCTCTCTCTCTCTCTCTCTCTCTCTCTCTCTCTCTCTCTCTCTTCCACACACACACACACACACACACGCACGCACGCACGCACGCACGCACGCACGCACGCACGCACGCACGCACGCACGCACGCACGCACGCACGCACGCACGCACGCGCACTCTCTCTCTCTCTCTCTCTCCTCTCTCTCTCTCTCTCTCTCTCTCTCTCTCTCTCTCTCTCTCTCTCTATATATATATATATATATATATATATATATATATATATAGAGAGAGAGAGAGAGATGAGAGAGAAGAGAGAGGAGAGAGAGAGAGAGAGAGAGAGAGAGAGATGCATTTTTGCTTCCTATTACAAATGTAGCAGAGCTCTCGTGGAGACTTTATTTGGTTACTTCATATGTATACTACAACAAATGCAATGCAAAAGAATGCAGCAAGATGTAATGTATTGAAATACTGCACATTACAATACAATTTTATGCAATATTTTCGAGTGCAATGTCATTTAACACAGCACGGTATAAAGCAGTATGATACACCACAGTGCAATGTGACAGGCTAAAACGCAGTACAATACAATACACGGTACTAGAGTATACTACAAAACAGTTGAATATTACGCATTATAGTGTGGAAATGTTAAACCTTTGGCGTGTTTTGATCTGGTTTCGGAATTCTGGAAGTCAGATTTGTTTCAGATTTGTTTTCGTCAAATATGTAATATGCCCACATAGAATAGATAAGGTGCTGGTTCCATGAACTGTATTTGCCACGCATACACGTTTGGGACTGTCTTTAGCTGGCATTTGTCTGTTCCACTGAAGTGGAACGTACCGGCCGGTTGGGTCACTGGAATGGTAACTGTTGTGTCAAGTGTGGTACTCATAGGAGAAGCCATCCGTCAATCGAAAGGTGATTAGCACTTGACCGTTCCATTGAGGTGGCACTTGCCAGTTGTGTCAACTGTAGCCCCGGGGGTGGCCATTCAGCGTGTAGCCCCAGGGTGGCCATTCAGCGTGTAGCCCCGGGGTTGGCCATTCAGCGTGTAGCCCCGGGTGTGGCCTTTCAGCGTGTAGCCACGGGTTGGCCATTCAGCGTGTAGCCCCGGGGTTGGCCATTCAGTGTGTAGCCACGGGGTGGCCATTCAGCGTGTAGCCCCGGGGTTGGCCATTCAGCGTGTAGCCCCGGGGTTGGCCATTCAAGCGTGTAGCCACGGGGTGGCCATTCAGCGTGTAGCCCCGGGGTTGGCCATTCAGCGTGTAGCCCCGGGTGTGGCCATTCAGCGTGTAGCCCCGGGTGTGGCCATTCAGCGTGTAGCCCCGGGGTGGCCATTCAGCGTGTAGCCCCGGGGTGGCCATTCAGTGTGTAGCCGCTGGGGTGGCCATTCAGCGCTCGGCCGTTGCTCTGTTGAGGTGTCGCTCATTCCGAGCGGTGGTCATCCATCACAGTGACGGTCCAGGTCGTCTGCACGTCACCACTGTCGTTAATGATGGAGAGTCGGAGGGCGTGTCTAACATCCTTTTCTTTGGAGGTGTGAAGAGGCCCTTTGGAGCGAGTTCGGCCTGCAACAACAACAGCCACCGGTCATGGATAAAAGTGCAGCTTATGTGCTGGACGGCGACCGTACCGCTTGGTACAGTGTCATGACCCCCTCTAGAGAGACAAACACGCCGAGGAGGCATGTTTTTTTGTTTGCCGGCCCGTGTTTTTAGCAGGCAGCGATCACCAAGGTACCGGACCCTCTTGCGCTGCCACTGGGGCCCTGACGGAGTCCCCGGGTCCTGAGTTAGCGAGGTGGTTGGGAACAGTGCCCATTGTGTGCACATTGTTTGCTCATCTGCTTAGGCTCAGCGAAGGGTCGGGTGTATGACGGGGTGGCGGGCTCTAAGAAAATACTCTCTATTCATAAGTTTGCTTACACACGGCTTTTAGCTCTCGCTACACGCTGGTGGCGCCCAGAACCTTCCTCATGAAGGTTTGTCCAGCGACGAGGAAGTTTAGCCCGACACTAAGAGTGACGACTATTCGGCAGCCGGTCAATAAGCGGAGTCAGCGTGACCGCCGAGTTTGACCATGTTCCCTGCTGGACAGGACGGTGCAAGGATGGACAAAGCGAGCCGTCCGGCGTGTGGCTGACCACTTCCGGTGACTGGTACTGATTGAGACAGGTAGGCGTGAGTCGTTGTCGGAGAAGCTACCAACCAACTAACCAATCAGCCATACGTCGTCGTTAGTATAGTATTTGTTGTTGTTATTGATCGCTTTTATATAGTGCTATTCTCCACTCTCGAGCAGACCCACTACACTCTTGTCACATGTGATTCTAAATGAGTGACTAGCTTTTTATAGTGCTTTTTGAATATCCATCCAACTGGTATACTTACAGCGCTGTGTACAACATACAACTATGCACCATGTCACTGAAAGGGGCGTTCCTATAAAGACCGTACCTATGGTTATGGTATTGTCCGCATCGTGCTGCCAGCTCGTAGAACATTAGACACGACGTGATGAGAACTCCATGCTGGTTTCCAGGAGTTGGTGTTTTCTGGGTCGTATGGTTGGACCTGGAAGTGCCTGAAGGATGTAAATTTTGTCCTAGTCCCTTGTTTCCAAGATTACGAAGCTTGCAGTACAAGAGCCCTCTTTAGCTGTTTAACACCTAGAGAATCGCAAAGACCATAATGATTATGTCTATAATTTTATTGTGGGTCGGTTGAGCCTGGGGGGCGTGGTGTTAGACAGGTAAGTGTACGACATCACTTCGATTCCCGTCTTTGGCTCTCCCTTCTCTTCGAATGTTGCGGTTTATGGACACTGTCTTGTGACTTTGCCGTCACAATCAGTGAAGCATTAAAATGGTACTCGTTGCTGCTCATTCTGGAGGTGAGTATAGTGTTGAGGTACAGTTCCTCTCCCCTCCTCTCCCACCCCCCACCCAACACAACACACACACACACACACACACACACACCACACACACACACACACACACACACACACACACACACACACACACGCCCCTTGGAATCCCTGTCCCTGCCAGTACCTCTCCTGAGACAACTCTGCGTCAACGAACGAACAAAACAGTCATATAATTATTCATCAGGGCAACAAGCCACAGGCTAACGAGTTTGACTCAACGTTAACAACACACCGTAACTTCGTTCGAAGAGGA
>JABMCL010002470.1:85000-92500 GCA_018857735.1 Alviniconcha marisindica
CCCCCCCCTCCCCCTCAAATGTCTTTGCCCCCCCCCCCCCACCCCACCCCTACCACGACCACCCCCAGCCCCACCACCCCACTCCAGCTGAATCGATAAAGCCCGTGCTACTTCATCTTTCGGCTCCCCTTTAAAGACGTATCTTTTTTCTGATCTAAGTCTGTCTGTGCATATTGTTGCGCTGTTCCTGCTTAGACCTCTCCTTACGTTGCATAACGTGGCGTATGTGCTTGCCGTGGTCCATCCGACCAACACGTAGGCAAAAGCTTGACGTACACTTTTCCTCATCCAAGCCGCCAACACTGCGTTAGTGGCACGTCGTCTCTTGGTCAAACCGTCTAGGCCAGCTGCTGTACAGACAGAAAGCGGATTATGGGGGCGGGTAGCGAGGGAGGGCGGCGTGGGGGATGGGGAAGGGGGGGGAGGGGGGAGGGGAAGGGGGGCGAGCGGCTACTATCCCGTGGATCGATTTTTTTATTATTATTATTATTTTATTTTTTCAGACTGTGAGGCTGTTGGACGAGGAATATGTTTGTATAACGTTCAGCAGTGATCTAAAAGAAAACAGTTTTTGCGCAGTCTACATGAACAAAACTATATTTAAAAAAAAAATGTTTTAATGCGATTGGGGAAGGTGTGGGGAAGAACATGAAACACAATATTCCCACTGCCACCCATCCCGCATCTTCCAGTGTACTTATTCCGCTTGCTTGATTGCTTAAGAACGAGGGGTGGAGTTGGGGGGTGGCGGGCGGGGGGGGGGGGGGGGGGAGAGGGGGAATGACTGACAGGCATGCACAAAAAGACCCCCGCCCCCACGCCCCTTTCTTTTTAATCATGCCACCCCCACCCCCCCACCCCCAACTCCTCCACCTTCTCATTACATGCTAAGGTGTGCGGGGGGGGGGGGGGTAGTTCAGAACGATGATAGGGACTTGAAACGTAATTGATTGCAACCATGGGAAAGGATCCGGCTGTCAAAGCCAAGTACGCTGCACACTCTTGACCGATGCAAGACACTGCCCGTGTTGCTGCTAGCGCTGTGTTGACTTGCAGATGAGTTCGGATGTGTGGGTGGTGAGCACAGCGCCTTGAACGCGCGTGCCGCTGAATTCTAAAAGTAAAGAAAAATTCTGTTTGGTTGAAATTCAATTCAAAGCGAGAAATAAAAAGTGTCACAGAGTTTCAACAACAACAAAATTCATGATGGAGCTGACGTGGAAGTAATGTGATGCTCTTTCGCTGCTTTTAACGCTTCCCCCCCCCCCCCCCCCCCCAACACCCCCATCCCCCACCCACCCCACACACACGCTTTGTGTGAAGTATGTGATGAGGACATTTTCCGCTTATCTCCTGAATCTCTGACAGCACCCCTACCTTCCCCCTCTTTTCGGTTTCCTTCCTCCTCCTCCTCCTCCTCTTCCTCCTCCTCCTCCTCCTCCTCCTCCTCCTCCTGCTCCTCCTTCTCCTCCTCCTCCTCCTCCTCTTCTTCTTCTTCTTCTTCTTCTTCTTCTTCCCTCGTCGTCTTCTTCTGCATCTGCTTTGTCGTCACACAACGTCATATGCAACACTTTGGTCGCTCGATAAAATACAACAAAATGTCATGGCACATTTTTCATCTCATAACATGTTATTGCATGCCTGTCTCAACTCGTAAAAATATTAAAACTCGTCTTTGTAGAAGTAATTTATCTGTGCACTGAAAGAGGAGGTCGTGGTGACCTTGGAGTTTTCTTTTGACTTCGGTAATCCAAATGTCTTCAACGAACCCCCCCCCCCCCCCCCCCTCCCCCCCCCCCCCCCCAAAAAAAAAGCGTTTGCCCGACAGTGGTCTGGCATGTTCAAAAACGATGCGATTCAAATGCAATAAAAGCAAAGGGCAAGAGATATGAGCGTTAAATACCAAGTTATGGCCAAGAAAATGTAGAGAAAAGAAGTTGACTTGGAGAGGGAGGGGAGTGAGAGAGAGAAAAATGAGAGAGGGGCGGAAGAAAGGGAGAGAGACAGCAGAGACAGAGAGAAGCAGAGACAGAGAAGATGGAGACAGAGACCAATATTTCGACGAGTGGTCCTTCTCGAGACGACGGGTAGTTGGACGGGGAGGGGACGGGGAGGGGAAGGGGGGGGAGGGGGGGGACGCAGTACCGTACATATATACTAACCTATCTTTGCGAATACAATGAAAGGCCGGGATTTGAAGATCATGCAAATAAAATACGAAAAATGCAGTCTGTTCTGTTGTTCTGTCGGGAAGTGTTTAGACGGACGTCCGATTGGAGCAATCAACACAGAAGAAATGACGTTTGATTGCTACACATTATGTAAACATACATATATATTATTACGAATCTGTGAGAAGACAGGTCCAAGGCTGACGCTTCGGCAGCAGGCAGCAGAGACCTACTACTGCTGTTTTATCTCTAATAATTATACGTGTACCGAGTAGTCTATAATAAAAGCATATTCTTCATCAGTTATCAACCGCAAGGAGTTCACTGGGAGCTCTCTCTCTCTCTCTCTCTCTCTCTCTCTCTCTCTCTCTCTCTCTCTCTCTCTCTCTCTCTCTCTCTCTCTCTCTGATAAATATATATGCCTTCTGATAACTACGCTCTCGTATTTTGCCTGCTCAGATTTGCTTGACGCCGACATTGTCTCCTCTCAAAGACCTGAGTTGCCTGCGGTAACTTTCACCTGGCATGCGTGTAAATACAAGGTACATAAACTCCACCAGAGGTACATCTACATTTACATCACAAATTTGTAGTATATGTATACATAATGTGTAGCAATCTAACGTTATTTCTTCTGAAATCGAACGTCCGTCCAAGGACTTTTAGAGGATGTACCGCTGGTGGGCGTAAAACTCTGGTGGAGTTTATGTACCTTGTATTTACACGTATGCCAGGTGAGAGTTACCGTAGGTGCCTCAGGTCTTTGTTGTTGTACTTGTGTTACGTATTTTGAGCGCTTATTAACTCCCTAATGTGTCGATTCTGCACGAGCGCTCTGGGACTCGTTCTGATTCAGATTTATTTTCTCCTAAGAGTTATTCGCAGGGACCGAGATCCCAAAAGGTGTGTGTGTGTGTGTGTGTGTGTGTGTGGGGGGGGGGGGGGTTGGGGGGGGGGTTGGGGGGGGGTTGGGGGGGGCAGTCTGTTGTTAGGTTTAACACCGAGGTTGTCTCCCAAGAAGTGTAGGCCTACTGACAGGGACCACGATTCTAGGAAGTGGGTGAGAGTGAAAATCAGTGTCGTTGCTGTTGTAGAACTTGTTGAATGCCGAGTTAAAGTCTCCGGAGAGGTACTAGCGGGGACCAAGGTCCTGGGTCCTAGCTACACTGTCGCCATCAAGATGGGTAATTGTGGGAGTTAATTTACGGTTTCTTTCATTGATGATGGATAGCTACTGGCGGGGACCAAGGTTCTAGGTCCTAGCTACACTATCGCCCTCAAGGTGGGTAATTGTGAGAGTTATTTTAAGGTTTCCTTCCTTTGTGATGAACAGCTACTTGGTCCTAGGTCCTAGCTACACTATCGCCCTCAAGCTATACCTAATACTGCACTGTAACCAGTAGAATGACTCCTGCATTAGGCTGCACAGCGATGAGAGCCATTTTAATGTTTCATTAATTGTTAGGGGCAAAGTCACCAGACAGTGCCCACAAACCACAACTCTTGAAGAGAAAGGATCAGAGCCGAAGCGGGGAATCGAACCGACATCATCCGCTTACCAGCCCAGCGCCTTACCGCTCGGCCAAGCCGGCTCGCACAGAGAGTGTCCATGAACCATGGACGTATAATATTACATAGGTCCATGTCATGAACCGTACACTCTCTGAAGAGAGAGGATGGCCGAACGGATCGAACCGAGGCCCAGCTTGCCAGCTACAGCCTCTTACTGTTGAGCCAAATTGCGAGCACCCAGAAAGACGCACAGCGTTCATTTTCGCACCAATTCCGGAGACTTTGTCCTGGAACAAAGGGTCTGTGTTTTAGAGGTAACCTGGATGTAGCTGAGCTTGAAACGTTCATCTGTCCAGTGAAGTAGAAGAGATTCAGTTTGTCGTAAGCTGCATGACTATGATTCGCCTACTTGTTTACATTTGATCCAAACACATAAAAGGTTACAAAAACAAAACAAATACAACGCCATTTATTACGACAAAAACACGGTCTGCAAAATAATGTTCGGGGTAATCCCCTTTGTCAGACTACAAAACGGCATTTAAACAACAGTTACACGGTAAAGAAAACGATGAAAAATTAGATCGAAAGCTAAATCACTTATCTGTTTTTGTTTGAGCTATATTGTTTTCCTTCTTCTTCCAAGCACTGGACAGGAAAACAACATAGCTCAACCAAAAACAGATAAGTGGTTTAGCTTTCCATCTCACTTTTCATCATTTTTCACAGTTTAACTGTTGTTTAAGCGTCGTCTTGTAGCTTGATAAAGGAGATTACCCTGAAAATTTGAAGATTGTGTTTTTGTCCTAATAAATAAGCGTTCTTTTGAACCTTTTATGTGTTTGGGTCTTGTTTTAGAAAGCTAGCAGTCATTCTTGTTTCAGATTTTTTGTTTACAGTTGACTTCAGTTGACTTCACACTACCTTACTGTAACTGTTCAAACGTAATTTGATCCATCAAAAGTCTCTCTGCGTTGACTAAAATATTATGTCTCGGTGAGGGTGGGGGGTAGCTCCTGACACGTCAACGGATAGACGTGAAAAAAATTAAACGAAAAAGAAATTGTCACATTATATAATTTCTTAGGCGAAAATGAATTGGAAAAAAAGCAACAACGAAATATGATTGACAGATAACGTGACTGCTGCGAGACATGACAGAAAAAGAAGAAAAAATATGACTGGTAGATGGGTCGGTATGGAACAAACAAAAAACGGTGAGAGACAGACAGACAGACAGACAGAGACAGACAGAAAGTGAACGTAAAACAATCCAAACATGTCCAGGTTCAAAACTTTCATTCCAGATTTTCGCCCAACAAGTTATGGAAATCTAGAGCAGAATGCAGAGGAAAACGACAACCAAAAACCCAAACCAACCAGGTCGATCGGGAGGCACAGACAAATATGATAGGTAGAATGATGTGGAAGTAGGGCAAGAGTGACAGCTCAATTTGGCCGCTAATACACGTCACGTAAGCGGGAGTCACCACAGGCAAACCCATCCAATAAGCACGAGGACTGTTCAGAGATGGGGGATGGTGAAGGGGGGAAGGGGTCGGGATGGCGGGGGGGGAGGCGGGGGGGGGGGGGGGGAGTTAGGGGGGGGAGGTTAGGGGGGTAGGGAGGGAAACGGCACGCCGTGGTCCCCATCGATTTCTTAGAAAATAGTTGATGCCTCAGCCATGGGAAACTGCTATTGATCTCTTGCCGTGCGAATCCGACCACAGATTGCCGTCTTACAAATGTCTGAGCTGGCCAGTTCTCTTTTCTCTACCAACTTCGACTCTGCTTGGGCTACACAGCAAAACTCCACATAGTCAACTCAGTGGTCACCCGCCTCTATGTCTCTGTCTGTCTGTCTGTCTCTGTCTCTCTGTGTGTCTCTCTGTCTCTGTCTCTGTCTGTCTGTCTGTCTGTCTCTCTCTGTCTCTGTCTGTCTGTCGGTCTGTCTGTCTGTCTGTCTGTCTCTGTCTCTCTCTGTGTCTCTCTGTCTCTGTCTGTCTGTCTGTCTGTCTGTCTGTCTGTCTGTCTCTGTGTCTGGTGTGTGTGTGTGTGTGTGTGTCTCTCTCTCTCTCTCTCTCTCTCTCTCTCTCTCTCTCTCTCTCTCTCTCTCTCTCGTCTCTCTCTCTCTCTCTCCTCTCTACTCTCTCTCTCTCTCCTCTTCTCTGTCTCTCTCTCTGTCTTTTGTCTCTCGTTGTGTGTGCTCTCCTCTCTCTCTCTCTCTCTCTCTCTCTCTCTCTCTCCTCTCACTCTCTCTCTCTCTCCTCTCTCTCTCTCTCTCTCTCGCTCTCTCGCTCGCTCTCACGCGTGTTTGTCCGTATGTGTGAGTGTGCGCGCCCGCGTATATTTTCTGATGATTGTCTTTGTAGCCTGTTTCGATAGCTGAATTTGTGTCTGCATGTGCAAATAACTGTTGTCGATTACTTGGCTCAACCCAGGTAAGCATTACAGGCACCCGCTCTGCGTAGCAACAGAAAAATACTATATTAAACATCTTTTTTCTTCGTCGTAATTCTTCTTCTTCTTCTTCTTCTTCTTCTTCTCTTCTTCTTCTTCTTCTTCTTTTCTTCTTCTTCTTTCCTCCGCTGTTCCTTTGCCTCAGTCTCTCCCCTCTTATTTTTTGTCCTTTTTCTCTGTTTCCAAGCGGTTTCCAAGCGGGACAAAATCAAATTTTACTGTTAGCAAATTGCCACGCACTTGTCTGCGATTTGCTGCCCTCAAACTGTCCACGTGTATTCACGAGCAGTGTCCTACTGTCTGTTTTATTGCATAGCGCGAGGCAGTCTGCTGTTATTTCGTCATATTTCGCAGAGATTTCGCCACTCTCGGAATTTTCTGTATCTCACGTTACGATGTTTTCTCGGAATATTTGGCATCTTCATAATTTGTTTTGAACTATGCTTTATAATCACGTAAGGGCGCACGCGTGGGTCAGACAGGTTTCCAAAGCTGCTTTCGTGACTGGCTTCCAGTCGAAACACGTTTTGTGGACATATATTATTGCCGTGTCGATAGGAGCAAACAAAGAGGGTTTATATAAGAGAATAATTATCTCCTTTATATACAAAAATAGAAGGTATAGCTGTTATTGGCGCTGCACGCTTTCGTCATCACGTCGTCGCTTATGTCATGCGAGAGCGTTTGTGGGTTAACTCTGTGGGATCTTCAAGTTATTGGACAAAACCTAGGCTTTGTTGTAAGCCCTTCGCGAAGCTGCCGCCATTGCATTTTCGAGCTGTGACAGGATGGTTGTCAGTTGTCGTTGTGGGAGAAGATCGATGGAGGGGCGAGTCTGTTGCTCCTGGCTTTCTTTTTTGCAATCTGTGTGTTTACCTTTATAGTGAATTGAATGAAAATGTGTGTTGTAGGTTAGATTTCTGCTTGTAGGACAAGGGCGGTATTGCAGACAGTCTCTTCAATGGAGAAGTGTTTGAAGAAGCATGCGCTATGCCTATCGTTTTGTTTGTTTGTTTGTTTGTTTGTTTATTTGTTTGTTTGTTTGTTTGTGGTTGTTTGGGAGTCCATTAGAGGAACTAAACTTTGGAAACACTTTGTGTCCGAAACATAACCAGATCGAAATAAAAACCTGAAGTCGTGGATTTTGCTTTAAAATGTCCTGCTGATTTTTCTTTGAATTTAAAATTCGAGTATTGTGAGTAACGATTAGCGGGACTGACTATAGAAAACACTGTCACTTGTCACAGCTGGACTAACTGGTACCCGTGGCCTGGTTTGTCTTGTTCTTTGGGGTGTTGTAACCACTGACCTCTCGTGTCGCACTTCAAAGAGTTTTTGTTGTTGTTGTGTTTGTGCC
>JABMCL010002470.1:97500-110000 GCA_018857735.1 Alviniconcha marisindica
CTTGCAACAGGTAAAAAGAACATGATCCGCAGTGAACATTTGACGCTCTGTCCAGTAGCTACGGCACCAGCTGCAGCAGCAGCAGCGGCAGCGACCGCTGCAATAAATAGCATCAGCAGCGTCAATAACATGCTTCAAGTTATAGCCCAGCAGCGTTTCCAGTGTACAAATTGAGTTTCACCTCACGGCCTATATTGCCGGAGGGGTCGGGGTTGCTTAGCGAACGGCGGAGCAAGGCCTCACCTTGCCCAGAAACGGGACAGACATTTGAGAAAGGACTCGCACTTACATGGATTCTGCTTCTTCTTTTCCTAGTCTGGAAAGGGGCATGCGTACGTTGATTGATATCTAAAGAAGATCGCAGTCGATGTGTATTGTTATACCATTCGGCCACTCGCTCGCTCACTACGTCAGAGTACGATCCATAAATATACATAATTATTGATTTTTAATGTAACTATATCTATGTATATAATTTTATATTGTCCATAATCTGGTGGGAATGAATGATCTTGTGAAGCTGGAGTTTGAGTTGTGCCGTAGTATGTTAAGATGCTGTCGAGAAAAGGAGTATCGGAATGCGGTGTTTGTTCCGGATTTGTTGTGCGCTTTGGGGTTGTCATTCAGAGAGAGCGAGAGAGGCAGACAGACAGACAGAGACAGAGAATATTTGTCTGTGTCTGTGTCTCTCTGTCTCTCTGGCTCTGGCTCTGTCTCTCTCTGTCTCTGGCTCTGTCTCTGTCTGTCTCTGTCTCTGTCTCTGTCTCTCTCTCTCTCTCTCTCTCTCTCTCTCTCTCTCTCTCTCTCTCTCTCTCTCTCTCTCTCTCTCTCTCTCTCTCACTACACACACACACACACACACACACACACACACACACACACACACACCACACACACACACCCACGCACGCACGCACGCACACACGCACACACACACACACACGCACGCACGAACGTACACACGCACGCACGCACACACGCACGCATGCACGCACACACACACACACAGTACTCAATACACCATTCTCCGATCGTTTCTGTTCCTGTAACAGTTTTGCAAAAAATATGTCGTTAGTGTTTGCGATTTTATGGGATATGCGCGTGTGTCTGTTTTTCTGGAGTGATTTCTGTAATGTGTGTGTGTGTGTGTGTGTGTGTGTGTGTGTGTGTGTGTGTGTGTGTGTGTGTGTGTGTGTCGCGTGTGTGCGCGCGTGCGTGCGTGCGTGTGTGTGTGTGTGCGCGCGCGCGCGCGCGTGCATGTTTGTGCGTGTGTGCACGGGGGCATGCACACTATGCGTTCGATCGTGTATGTCTGTTCAGCTTTGTTTGTCTGTAAGCTTTGTTGTACTCATTCTAAGTTCATTACTTATTTTGTTATGCTTACTGAATTTTCCCACCGTAGTCAGTCTTGCCGAGGAACTAGCAAAAGCGATTCAGTGAAACCTGGCAGCCGAGACATAGTTCTTGTTTGTGCGACCCAAGTGCAAAGCCGGGTGGTTAAGCGGGTATTACAGGTGTAGCAAGGGTGTTAACGAATCAGCGCAGGCAAGTGAAGAGAGAGAGAGGGAGAGAGAGAAGAGGGGCGAGAGAAGAAAGCTAGGAGGTGTAGACGGGGGGGGGGGGGGGGGGGGGGGGGGGGCAAGTCAGTACGCTGAGGTTCAGGGACCGAAGCGAGGTGTGTTCCCGGCCTTCGCCGCTGACCTGTGAAAGATTTCACGCTAATCTGCACCCCGTCTCTCGTTCTGTTGCAGGCTTCACTCGATCGACGTCGTGCCTCTGGTCCTGTGTCCTAGCCATTGCTGTTCATCGCCCGAGGCTCGAAGGGCGGGAGTCGTCGCACCTCTGCTTACGCGTCCACACACAACCCTGCCCGTTTATATTCCCCCCCACCCCCAGTTCCTGGGCCGCTCGAGGACGCCTCCACTCTTCCTCTTCTGCTGTGTTGGCCACTCTGTCCTAATTCCCTGTTCGAGCTTGAACGATTTCGCCGGGCGCATTATTAGCATTATCATTATTTCAAATCTAAATCGAGCGTCGCTGCTGTGCCGAAACCGTTTGTGTTGTGGGGGATTGTTCACAGTCCCTGAAGACAGGGTCCAATCCACCGATCTACGGGACTGTCGTGCTAATCATAACTGCGTGTCTACCCTACACGGTGCCTGTGTGTGGAAAAACAAGTCCCCTCCGGCTACTGTGTTTGGCCGCTTCTTGTGTCGACGACAGTTTGCTACGTGACAGATGGTTGGGGCACAGAGCCCTGGGTGAAAGGCGGACGCAACACTGACACAGAAAAAGGGAAAAAAGTGAGGATTACAATATCGCTGCGGTTCTATTTCTACACTGGCTTATTTCTATACTTGCCATAGACGAGTGCGTGGCTGTGAAAGCGGCTGCCAGTAGGCTGTTCGCGAATTTTTCTCTGCCCCCAGCTCTATCGGAAGTGATTTGCGTTTAACGATTGTGCTACCCTCTCCAAAGCGGGCTGCAGTTTGCGTGAAGTGTGCTGTCACAAAGGCTGGCCGGACAATAAAAGCTAAAGAGGTGTGGCTCGCTGCGCCTGAAAGAGAAATGTGGCAAATTTGTATTCATGACAATGCCTTCACCCTTCAATGCTTCACTCGCTACGCTAAGTAAGCCGAGGTAGGCACTGCCAGAGCTGGTCGTTCTTTTACCGTTGGTCGTTCCGATGGATACGGCTTCTTCCTGCCTTTCTTCAGCGCCACTCGCTACCACTGCAGACTACAGCATGTTCCTCCGGAGCTCCCTCGTCGTCCTTTGCCGCCCCCACCGTGCCACACAAGCGTGGGTGAGCCATCGCTTGGACGTGTGAACCGCTACTAGACCAGCCTGTCTATCGTCTCCTCGGTGCTTGTGCTTGTTCTTCGACGCTTAGCTGTTCAGTAACAGCATGGAGTACCTTCTTTTTGCACCCAAAGGACCGACGTGATCAAGGCGTTGTCCAGGTGGAATTGTGAATCTGTGACTGTTGTTTGGTGGTTCTTTGTGTCGTCTGCAAGTTCACCAGCAAGGAACGGAACCACTGAAAGCAGAGTGTAACCCCTCGATCCCCTACGGGTCTTCAGTGCGGTTAGTTTACCACCCCGCTTGATTCGTTTGCACGCACTCCTTGCTGTGAACTGGATTCAGGTCAGCCCGGATCGGAACCTGGCTCTTCAGAGTGTTGTAAACACCCACAACGTGTTGTGGCCTAGATCCGACTGCAACGTTTACGGCTGTATATGTATTTATATACATCGGTGGGATATATGCGTATGTTCTGTATTGAAATTTGTACATGTGTGTGTGCGTGCGTGCGTCCGTGTTCGCATGTAGGTCAACACTCCTGTGTCGCTCCCTCCTTTGAAGCTGGGTGGTGTGAATGAAAGTTCACCTCATTTTGCTGCTCGCGTACCCGGCCTCAACAACTTTGCGATGTGCACACACACCAAGCAGTGTGCGCAGTGTGAGTAAGAGGTGAAGAGGAAGGCCGTTGTCGGAGTGTTGACACGGTGCCTAGTGACAGGAGAAAAGAATCTATTAGCAGCACTCTCTGTCTCTCTCTGTCCCTCTCCCTCTTTCTGTTTCCACGGTGCTTCCCTCCTGCCCGTTAAGGATTTTTTTCTCTCTCTCTCCCTTTTTTTACCCTCTCTTTTCTTTCGGCTGTCTGCCGCCAATGAGTTCACGCCGTGCGAGGATGAATAAATACCTGGCCCGTGTCCTCCCCTAATCGCACTGCATTGAGAGGACAAAGAGAGAGCCTAAGAAAGCACTTATTGATTGGCTCGCCGAATAACTCCCGCACAGCCTACCTACAGGCGGGCAAATATCAGAAAATACTGCACCGCCCGGGAGCGACTTGATTAGTTAACTTCAACAAATCGGTTCACAGTGCCGAGTGCTTTGACTCCGGGGCGATTCTTCTCTCTCCCCAATCCCTCGAGCTTGCCAAAGCGTGAAGACGGGGAAGAAACGAAGGACTGAAAACACCTTGGCCTGTGCTTTTTGAATCCCCCAGCAGTGTTAGAATTAAGACCCTTGCCTGATTAGCGGGTTACTGCTCGCACCCGGAGAGGCGTGCAGAAAGAAATTATCTTCACGGCCGGGCAGACGAAAGGTGACGTATCTTGGAAGACAATCTGCTCAAGAAAAGGGACGTATCTTGGAAGACAATCTGCTCAAGAATAGGGACGTATCTCTGAAGACGATCTTCCCAAAGTGGTATAAGGCTGTCGACTGCTGGAATTTTAGCTGTGTACGTGTTGTTCCGTTGCTACGGTTGGATTTTCTCACCTTCTCTTCTCCTCCAGTTCAGTGTTCAGAAAACAAGCACGCGGAGCCTACGAGCAGCACGCGCGAAACTTTGCACGGCGAGGGAAAAAACCGGAGTGGCAGCTATAGCATTGCATGGTCTGCCAATAACACAAAAATATCTCTCATTGACAACTCGCCGGCTATTAAAAAAAACAAAAAAGAGAGCGAGAGAGAGAGAGAGAGTGAGTGAGAGAGAGAGAAAGGAGAGGAGAAAAAGAGAATCGACCCTCAAATCGATCCAGGTCTGTGTATTAGAGTGTGTGGGGGTCGAGATAGCTTGAAGGCTTTTTCACGACAGACTGCTCCGCTTGTTCAAAGCTCCGGAAACGAGTAGTCTCTGCAACGCTGAAACGATTTTTAAAGACCCCTCCTCTTCGATCAGAAGAACAAGAAGAGCGAAGGCCTTGTGGTCAATTCTTCAGCCTCAGTGTTCAGCCACTTTCCCTGGGTTCCAGCACTAAAAGGCAGGAGGAGCAGTGGAAGGGAAATAAGCCAGACTGTAAAGGAAAATCTGGCAGCAAACTGGTTGTTGTGATACCTGAAACCACTCAATACCAGCTCCCACCATTCCAGCGTTGTTGTTGTTTGAGGCCCCCATTTTTTTCCCTTTTCTCTGCCCTTCCCCCCTCTCTCTTTTATTTTTGTATACTTTTTTTTATTTTTAAAGCGGCCTTGGTATTCTGCGCCAGTCTGCACGAGTTTTACGTCACGAACCGCAGTGACAGCGGAGTTAGGTGCACGTGCTGCTAAGCTGGCTTTGTCATAGCAATTTCAGCCTCTTCTTCCTTAACCGCTGCAGCTGTTGAACCTTTCGGACTGAGCAGAAGCACGGCATCCGTTAGCGCCTTGCTTCCATCTGCAGCCAGCATCCCCAGGTCTCCGCCACGAGCCACTGTAGGGCAGCCGTTGGGGATTTTGTGTCTAAACGGGCTTCAGCGGAGGTTCGTAACCCACTTAACAGGTTGTTAACGAGGGGCGTGAAAACACGGCAAAGCTGTTGCCTCTCACTCCTCGTCCTGCGCGACCTCGCCACACGCTCCGCCGGCCAGGGACATCAGAGCCGATGAGGAAAGTCGGTTAAAAAGGACTCACTGTAACTCACTTTCCGGATCGTTGCTTCGCCGTTTTGTTGCGGCCATCTCTGAGACCGTCTGCCTGTGTCTGCGGTAGATGCCGTTGGGACCGCTGCGCTCAGTGCCGTGATATCACAGCCCACCGCTGATCATCTCTATAGCGTCTGCGGTACAGGGAGAGGCAATCCACGCTGCGCTCTGTCAGACCTCTCTGATGCGGAGTTTGTTCCCAGGAGTGTATAGCACCGACGTTTAACACTTAGCTCATTCAGGGTTGTTTTCCCGGACTAAAAGCAACTCTGGGTGACCAACTCCATGGTCAGTAGTTAAACAGCAACAACAACAACAAAACTGAACTATAATAATAAAATTTAAAAAAACAAGTGTGGTTGTGACTCTTGTCGAGACACGTTCACTGTGACGAGAGACTGAAGCGTTTGTCACGTGCGGAAGAGAGTTCCCCACTCGCCGCCACTATCCTCGGTCTTCACCATCTCGTGGAGCCTATACCCCGGGCCGGTGTGGCGGCCGTTCCCCCGGCGTGGTTAATATCAATAACCTGAACCCCCCCAGGCTGCCGACCGCCCAGCAGTGTCTCACGGGGGCGCCTGGAAAGGAGGAATAGAGAATCAAAACACTGCTCATCCATGCATGCTGAGTGAGAGCAAGGAGAGGGGCCTTGCCACGAGCTAGGGAGGGCTTGCTTCGGACTCGTATATTGTGATCGAACATTCTCGCCCCTTATCGATCCAGCTCGCCAGGACTTTTCACTGCTCTCCTCTCTTCTTCACCCGCCTCTTCCTCCTCCTTCTTCTCAGTGTTTTTGTCCTTGTCCTTGTCCTCTCTCGTCCCCCCCCCCCCCCCCCCCCCCCCCCCCTTATGTTGGTCTCTGTGCTGTCACGTGGTAGGCGCGTGTCGTAGGGATAACGAATGGTATACAACAAGGGGACACCCAAAAGACATTGTCAGAGGAAGGAAGCCAAGCGACTGCATCGCCGTCAATTCAACGACCCACTACCTACCCACCCCCTCAACGACCCACCATCTACCCACCACTTCTATCGCCACCCCATCTGCCATCCGCTGTTACCTCTTCTGGACAAAAACTCTTTGAGTTGCTTTTCTTTTTCTTTTTCCCTCAGTTATCCTGCAGCCTCTGCTTAGTGGAGTCAGAAACACGAGACACACACGACGAGACCTTAAAAGTAGAAACCAGTGTATCCACCCACCAACACACCCACCACCCACCGCCCACACACACACACACACACACACCACACACACACACACACACACACACACACACACACACACACACACACACACACAGTCACCAATCGAAAACTCGGAAACAGAAAGAAAACAGACTGAAAAGAAACAAAAACAAAAACGTCGACAAGATGCAAAAGGATCGCCCCAAACAAACAAACTAAACCAAACCAAAACAAACAAAAAAGCCAAGGCAAGAAAAGAAAGAAGGGAAAACGAAAGAAAGAAGCGGAGAAAGAAGAAGTAAAAAAAATAAAAAATAAAAAGCGGAGGAGTTGGGTTTTGAGGCCAAGGGGAGAGTATCGCCGCCAGCGAGTCGGGCGAGTGTCGGTTCGATCTGCAAGAGGCGTGCAGCAGACATCAGGCAGTGCTGTGCTGTGCCGTGCCGTGCCGTGCGTGAAGCCGGAGCGGCCCTTCTGTGCAGGGGAGCTGCGCGATCACTGCTTGGCATTGGTGGCGGGCCAGCGCGGGACTCCACTCGAGTTGATACTGCGGCTCAAAGGCGGGTGCGAAGAGAAAGAGAGAGAGGGAGAGACAGTGAGCCGCCGACACCAAAATGGATACGAGTCGCCGCAGAAGAGCTCGAGTGCCTACCCGGGGGTACCCCCCGGCTCCCTGGCCATCGGCAATTAGAACTGACGGGTTGCGACACCTAGTGTGAGGCTGACGACGAGTCGCTCGATCGTCCTTTACTTTTTAGCGCCGCGGGGATTGTGGCGAACTGTGTCACGTGTCGCTAAACTTCTTATCCTCCTTCCGGCGTGGTGTCACTCACTTCCTGGGCTTCTTCCGGTGTCTTCCAACTTTATCTCATCTGGTCTGTCTCGTATTTACGTGAGGGAGTGAGGTTTCAAAATCCAAACAAACAAACAAATGTTTGAATGCAGGGCAAGACTAACTTGTCAAGTTTTGGTTCTTAACTTCCAGAAAAAGGAATCAGCAGCTTTCATCGACCAACAGGAACAAGACAGACTTCCACAATAGAAAGGAAGGAATGAAAGGGTGGTTCAGGCAGTGAATGTGCGACAACTTCGAATGTGTTGTGTGTGTTTTTCTGTACTAGTGCTGTGATCTTTCTCATAGGAATTTTACCCACTGAAAACGAAAGTTGACGCACTTATCACTCCGTAAACATCTTTATATTGTGCAACTTAAAAAAAAAAAATGCTGTGACGACACACGACTCTGGGAAGTCGGAAAGTAAAAAATTACCTTCAATATTGAAAAAAAAAAGAGGAGAAAATGAGAGATATTTGCTGCGGAACAAATTTTTTTATTCTTTGAAAGGAGTACTAGAACATCCCGTGAGGTGCGTGTAGAAGAGTACTAGAACATCTAGTAGTGCGTGGTGACAGAAGTACCAGAAGACATTGTGCCGTGTGTTGACAGGAGTGCAAAAGCTTTCACCAGGAGTACCAATACACTCAGTGCTGAGCAACCAAAGGAGTACCGGAACACTCAGTGCTGAGCAACCAAAGGAGTACCGTAACACTCAGCGCCGTGCATCTACAGGAGTACCAGAACTCTGCCGTGTGACGAGGAGAGTACCGAAATACTCAGTGATGTTTGCTGGGAGTTCCAGAGTACCCAGTGATGTGCCTTGACAGAAGTGTCAGAACGCCTGTCGAGTACGGATTGTGTGTCCACGCTTTGGATGTGCCTTGAGAGAACATCCATAAGCCTGGTGTCTGGACTGCTCTTGCTAGAACAAAAAAGAGAAAGAGAGAGAAAATAAAGGAGAAAAAAAAAGGAGAAAAAAAAAGAAGGAAATGTATCTGTGCTAAAATAAGATGTGTGGAGTTTTTCTGGTGCCACATCGATCACACATTGGGATCAGAACCGCTGTTTGCAACAACTATTGCTGACATTGCGCAAAAACACCCGTGTAACCCGCTTTGGACTGGTTCAGGTACACACGCTTGTCTTCTTTTTTTTCTGTTATGAACACAGTTCCGCTGAATCGTCCTCAGTGCTGATTGATTATTCTTTCATTTACTGTTGTCTGTGGAACAGTTCGCCGAGTTCACGGCAAGTGCTCGTCAACTTCTGAGGACCGGCCAAAACAGTTTCAACGCGAGAATCACGCGAGGATTGTGATCAGCGTTTCAAAAATAACGACATATACTGTGCACCACTCCGACGCGACTGTTGTAGTACAAGCATTGTCTTGTAGCCAGCATTTTTGTGTCGGATCAGCGGATTACCGTGACATCTATAACACCAGTACAGTAACAAAATCTACAGCTGTGACGTTGTCTTCACTCGAATGCGATCTCGTTCACCAATCAGTGAACTTCCGTAACTTGACCACTTGCTTGTAAACGCAGTGTTAACTTATTTGCAAGCCAACGATCACGCGACCACTTCCCTATAAGCCAGTAACCACTTGCCATCAAACTAGCGACCGCTTATTTGCAAACAAGCGATCGCATTATCTGCAAACCAGTGATAACTTACCTACAAACCTGTGATCACATACCTACAAACCAGTGACCAGGTACCTGCAAAGAAGTGATCACGTACCTACAAGCCAGTGATCACATACCGTGAAACCAGTGGATTATTTACCCCCAGCGACTCGTGCGACGACGAGCTTGGTCTCCATCAGGTGCTTGTCGTGGTGTGTTGCACGAGCATCCCGCCGCTTGTTGAGTGGTGTGTTCCACTCCAACCTTCACCCTGTCTCCCTCGGCCACTCACTCCGCCTGCCCCCCTGCCCACCCCCACCACCTCCCAAAACAGCTCCTCGTCGTCTCTGCCGTCGTCATCGTCGTCATCATGTCTGGAGTGGCAGCCGCGGCCATCGCCGCCGCTGTCGTAGCTGTGGGGGGCGCCTCCTCCGAGGACGGTGATGGGGGAGCGGGAGGCGGAGGGGTCGGCGGCGGTTACCAGGGCAACGGGAGCCTGAACGTGACGGACTTTGTAGTGGAGCTGATGACGGAGGTGAGCCGCGCCGTCACGCCTGCAGCCATCAAGCGAGCCAACGGCTCCAGCTCTCCCAGCAGCGTCGGCTCCACTCTGGCGTCGGCTCTGAGCACGACGCTTCTCCACCAGCAACACCACCTCCTCCTCAACGACAGCGGCGGTGGCGGCGGCGCCTCCGCTAGCAACAACACCTCCGTCAGCACCGCCTCCCCGCCGCTGGAGGCCCCGGAGTCACCGTACGAGATGTGGGCCCAGGTGCTGATCGCCGTCATCCTGGGCGCCCTCATCCTCTTCACCATCATCGGCAACTCACTCGTCTGCATCTCGGTGGGGATCGTCAAGCGGCTGCAGACGCCGTCCAACCTGCTGATCGTATCGCTGGCGGTGGCTGACCTGCTGGTGGCCATCCTGGTCATGCCGCTGAGCGCCACGCAGCAGATCTACCAGGCCTGGGTGCTGGGCCCCTCCGTCTGCGACGTGTGGACGACGACGGACGTGCTGCTGTGCACCGCCTCCATCCTCAACCTGTGCATGATCAGCGTGGACCGCTACCTGGTCATCACGCGCCCCTTCCAGTACGCCATGAAGCGCACGCCCAAGCGCATGGCCATCATGATCTCCATCGTGTGGGCCGTGTCCGCCATCGTGTCCATCCCGCCAGTCTTCGGCTGGAAGAGCGAGCATGAACCGTACAACTGCATCATCAGCCAGGCCATCGGCTACCAGATTTATGCAACTCTCTGTGCCTTCTACTTGCCGCTCATCGTCATGATCTTCGTCTACTTCAAGATCTGGCTGGTGTCGTCCAGGATCGCCAAAGCCGAGGCGCGGTCCAAGGTGGGCAGCTTCGACAAGGACGAGGTGCTGCAGCTCGGCCGGCCTCCCAACGAGATGCTGCAGCTGGGCCGGCGGTCCAGGGACTCCAACGAGAGCCAGTTCCTGCCCAACGGCTCCATGCTGGGCATGAAGACCCACCACAACGGCAACGGCGACGGGGACGACGCCTCGCTGGAGATTCTGCCCAAGGCGGCGGAGAGCTGCGAGCGGCTGAGGAAGCGGAGGTTCACCATACGCTCCCTCATCCCGCGGCCCCGCCGTCTGTCTAGCTCCAAGGAGCGCAAGGCCACCAAGACACTGGGCATCATCATGGGCTGCTTCACGCTGTGCTGGCTGCCCTTCTTCATCCTCGCTCTGGTGAAGACGTTCTGCGGCGAGGCGTGCTTCGTGCCCATGTGGCTGGACAGCATCTTGTGGTGGCTGGGCTACGCCAACAGCTTCCTCAACCCCGTCATCTACGCTCGCTTCAACCGCGAGTTCAGGACTCCGTTCAAAGAGATCCTCCTCTTCCGCTGTCGGGGTATCAACACGCGCATGCGTAGCGAGAGCTACGTGGAACAGTACGGAGGGGCGGACCCCCGGAACAGTTTACGGCCGCCCATGGACTGCATCGTCAGGTATAACAGCCAGGGTCAGACCGTCGTCCACATCGGCAACGGGTCGGCCAACTCCCAATCCGAGTCCAAAATATAATAATGCTCGGTTTGTGTCCTTTGTCGTTTCGTTTCTGTTCTGTGTTTTTTAGAGACCCGTTGGCTTTTCATTGAATTATGGTTTTTTATTTTATTTTTTATTGAGATGATATATCATTTGTTAGAATAACGAGACATTGGCGTTAGTTAATAGCGCTCAATTGACGTTAAACGTATTACTTGCATATATACATATACGTTTCATTAGACGTATTGCTGTGATGAAGTTACTTTTTTCTTTTCAATTTCGCTCACTTCCCAAATGTGATGAAGGGACAGAATTAATTTCTCCCTGGCTGTATCATCGGTTCTCTTTGGTTTGACCATTGCGTGCCCCAGTGTGTGTGTGTGTGTGTGTGTGTGTGTGTGTGTGTGTGTGTGTGTGTGTGTGTACGTGTGTGTGTACGTGTGTGTGTACGTGTGTGTGCATTGTTACTGATTCATTGCCACTGCGGTAATGGGCATATCTTGCCAGGTTTGCTATCCATGTAGATAGAAGTCAACACAAATTTGAGAGAGAGAGAGAGAGAGAGAGAGAGAGAGAGAGAGAGAGAGAGAGAGAGCTAAAATATCTGAATTAGCGAGATGATGAAAACTGAAATGCGCTCTTTCCCATGCCCCTTGAGATTATACAATATTAGTGACCGCAAGAGCCCCATCAGCTGCTATTGAGACTGATGCGGTCATTGAGACAAACCCTTGCCATGATCACTCTGACAGAATTTTTACAATGTTTAACGCCCTTGCGAAGCATAATCATATTATATATATAGTATGTATGGTACTAGCATTATAATTATCAGTTTCATCTTTTCGGTTTTAAAACGCATGCACAAAAATCAGTTTGTGAATGTGCTACCGCCAGTTGGTAGCAGTTTATCTGTTGTTATTCGAACAGATGGATTGATTTCGGGTTTGTATTTGCCGGTCTGTTTATAGCTGTACGGTTTTGCCAGCAACAGGCTGTTGGAGTTATTGACTTGCCATGACGTGTTAATGCTTATGGGGCTGAGGCCTCTTTTCCCTGCGTATTGAATACTCGGCAAGTGTCACTTCATGCACTGAACGCTAGGGCGGGATGGAGATGATTTCACTTTTTAATCACTCATTTCCTCGCCCACAGTACTCGAATCCGTGAAAGCTGAGAAGATTAATAACGGGGCCGTTTTGCTGGGAATTATTTTCTCTTTCACTGCAATGTTGATGCTTTGGAAACACCCAGCAAACTACACTGTAACGTGAACATTTATGACTGTGACTGCAAGTTAGGTCGAGCTACGGCTGTTCCAGTTACGGTGAGACGCAGTAGGTAAGAAGATAAATAATGGGGCCCATTTCGATGGGAATTACTTTCTGCTTAAAGGGGACCCGAAGTGAAGGAACACCACGGACC
>JABMCL010002470.1:112500-127500 GCA_018857735.1 Alviniconcha marisindica
TCTCTCTCTCTCTCTCTCTCTCGCGCGCGCGCGCGCGCGCTGTTTTTTTGGTGTTTTTTACACTTTTAAATTAGTGGGCGATCACTTGCCCATTTGCTAACAGGCCAGTGTAAAAGCTAAACTCGATGACATTTCATGGAATGAGGGCTGGAGGGAGTGTTTGTGGTAAGACTGCAATTTATTCACCGCTTTTGTCGTGTTGTATTCCATGGCAGGGCTTCATTGGGTGCAGCTGAAAAGAACAGCATTCCCTTTTGTGACGCTTGACGGGATACTGATGCCAAAATCGTTATGACGCGTATGACATTATCAATGCCAAAAAAAATCTTAACGACATCAACTGGGAAAACACTGAGTGTAACGCTTTCAGCACAGCCTCTTAGAGTCTTCAATTGATTCTTCCTCTGTCAATCTCCGAGAGGAAGAAAGAAACAGAGATAGAGAGCAGCAATTTGACATTATTTTTTCTTCTTCTTTTTCTTTTTCCTATTGTTAATTGATGTTATTAGTAGTTACTTGCGTACTGAACTGACATACTTTGTATACGTATACAGTGCCAATGTGAGGAGTTGGTCGATTTTTTTATTTTATATATATTATTTTTTTATGTCTCTGTCGGGAGACATCGAGACATTTTGTTGAAGCTATAATAATTATTATTCAGTGCACTGTCGTATGTTCTGTAGAATCCCTTCAAGACTGTATGACCTTTACTCAGTTATTTCATAACTAGGATGGTATTGGGTTGGTAGGTGTGTGGGGGTGGGGGGTGGGGGAGGGGGAGTGGAGGGGAGAGGGGGAGGGGGTATCGTGTAAAGACAGCAAAAACATCATTTTAAAAGACTTAGTGTAACGCAGGCTAAATCTGAAACCGCGTGAGCGTTATCTTTTCGACTCGGTGAACGCACTGCAACGAGAATAGAGCCGGCTGAGTCATTGCTAAACGAAGCTGATAGACAAAAACGAAAAACTAGAAAATACCTTCCTCTTCTTTTTCTTCCTTTGACGTGTGTGTTTGGAGCTGGGGTGGGGGGTGGGGGGGGGGGAGGGCGGGGAGGGGGTCTTTCCCCAATTTCTTTTCCTTCTGTCAAAGCTGGCCTGGATGTGTAACTGTTTCCAAAGGTTCGAGGATTGACAGCAGGAGTTGTTTTGTTTGTCTGCCTGAAAATATCCTCGTTGTCGTCGTATTGGAAAAAGCGGTGTTCGGTCAAAGCATGCAGGAGGCAAGAATTTTACAGATATTGTAGTGCTTGCGCCTGAACAGTTTCCTTCTCTTTCTTTCTCTTTTTTCTCTTTCGCCCTTCTTTCTTTTTTCCTGCCAAACGTTCGTCTTGGTTTTGCCACTTTTGTTATAGCGTGCACCATGGCAGTGAACTAGATGTACGATTAGCTGTATCTGTGTTGCTGGATTACGAACTCTCGCGAAAGTTTGGTGCTGTTGGCTATAGATACAAGTTCACTCTGGTGTTCCTTCGATCCTTACCTCCAGCCCCGTTTGTGCGACTCCCCACCTCCCTACACACACACACACACACACACACACACACACACACACACACACACACACACACACACACACACACAGACACACATACACACACACACACACACACACACACCCACACACACACATTAACACACACACACACACATGTAACACACACACACCACACACACACACACACACACACACCACACACACACACACACACACACACAACACACACACACACCACACACACGCACGCACACACACACACGCATACACACACACGCACACACACACACACACACACACACACACACACACAACACACACACACACACACACACACACATGTATATATACACACACACACACACACACACACACACACACACACACACACACACACCACACACACACACACACACACACACACACCACACACACACACCACCCACGCACACACCACACACCACACAACACACCACACACACACACACGCACACACACACACACACACACACACACACACACACACACACAACAACACACCACACACACACACACCACACACCACACACAACAACACACACCACAACACACACACACACACACACACACAACACACACACACACACACACACACACACACACACACACACACACACACACACACACACACACACACACACACACACCACAAAGTAAGGTCTTGATGTCGGTTCAAATTTAGCATATTTACACTTGTCAGAATTAATGGTTCTTTTTCTTAAAAGATATTTGTGGAACGAGCGAACGTCTGTTATACTACTTACTTTGCAAGAAAAACAACAACCTACAACTTAGCTAGCAGTCATCATACGAAAAATGATAACGAGCGAGCATCAGTTATACTACTTATTTTGCAACAAAGAAACAACCAACAACTAGCTAGCATAGTCATCATACGAAAAATGATAACGAGCGAGCATCTGTTATACCACTTATTTTGCAAAACAAAACTAGTAGAGTAATTATATGAAACGTGACAAAAGAGACTAGGGGTAGGGTTGGGGAGGGTGCTTGGAGGGGTGTGGGGGTGCTGGAACGTGTGAATTCAGCTATGTCAACGACGCCCTCGCGACATCGGTGCAAAACCCTTTCAATCGGATTGCCGGTGCGTTGAAATGGTGTTCCTTTTAACGCTGGCAAGGGAGTAAAACGATTTACGAGAAAGCTTGCAGCTTGAACTTTTGGTGGTCATCTGAAAATTGATTTCTGTCTCTCGTCAAAGCCATTTCAAAGCCGTCAGCTAAACGAAGAATTAAAAAAGAAATGGTTCTAGTGTCTCCTGCCCGTCAATTTCTGAATGGTATTTTACATATTTTATTTTTGCGTTGATTTTCCTCCTCATCTGTGTGACTCATCTGAATCTTGTGCGTTATGGTTCGATTTTGTAAACGCCAGACTACGTATTTCAAAGGCAGTGTGTGTATGTGTCTGTGTGCGTGCGTGCGTGCGTGTATGCGTGTGCCTGCCTGCCTGCCTGCCTGCACGTGCACGTGTATTTTAATGATGTTGAATTATGGCCAAAACAGGAACGGCCTTTTTCTCTGTCTAAAATTAGTGACAATGGCCTTTTCATGTGACGGGGAGTTTGGTCCAAGCAAAAGTAACAGGGAGTTTGGTCCAAGTGAAAGTAACAGGGAGTTTGATCCAAGCAAAAGTAATAGGGAGTTTGGTCCAAGTGATAGTAACGGGGAGTTTGGTCCAAGTGAAAGTAACAGCGAGTTTGGTCCAAGTGAAAGTAACAGCGAGTTTGGTCCAAGCGAAAGTAACAGGGAGTTTGGTCCAAGTGAAAGTAACAGGGAGTTTGGTCCAAGCAACAAGCAAAAGTAAATAGAAGTTTGGTCCAAGCAAAAGTAACAAGGAGTTTGGTCCAAATGAAAGCAACAACATGCACTTCCGGTTGTGTGGGTGGTGGGAGCTAGTAACGCGTGTTAAAAAGTTGGTTAGCTCAGTTTCACGTCCTCTGCCACTTCGGTTGTAAGGGCTGGATGCGATATTATGAATAAACTGTCATTTTAGCTTTAAAAGAATGATGGGCGCGAGTACAAAACTGAGATGCTACAATTGATACGAGCTAGATCCAAGAAAATCGTAGCAATTCTTTATATCATATAATATTTATAGCCTATACTTAAAGGTCAAAGTGTACAACAACAACACACAAAAGCAAGCAATTGATTATTGAGGCATATATATATGCAGTGTGTGTGTGTGTGTGTGTGTGTGTGTGTGTGTGTGTGTGTGTGTGTGTGTGTGTGTGTGTGAGAGAGAGTGTGTGTGTGTGTGTGTGTGTGTGTGTGTGTGTGTGTGTGTGTGTGTGTGTGTGTGTGTGTTTAGCACTCGAAAATGAATTACATAAAAATTCAAGTCGCGTTCAAAATGTTATTATAAAAAAATGTGAATGAAAATAAAGACCTGTCGCAGCTATTTTTTATTCTTTTTTATTTTATTATAATTATTATTTTCCTGTGGAGTACACTACGAACATAACAGCTGTCGGTGCGGGATAGAGGTGGAGGTGAGGGCTATACGTGTGATTTAAAATTAGGTACACGTGACAGTTTGGTATTCCAGTTGCCTCGACCACAGGCACCCGACATCTGTTGGTTTTATTGAATGAAGTCCAGGCAATCGGTTTATCTTATTGTGAATAGGTTAACGAAAATGTACACATGCACATACATACGATACACACACACACACACACACACACACACACACACACACACACACACACACACACACACACACACACACACACACACACACACACACACACACACACACACACACACACACGCACCAACAACACCAACAACACCATCAACACCAACACCACCAACACCATACCAGCCATTACCATGTGCCTGAACAATGCCAGGATGACTGTCCCGACGCTGTCTGAAACTCCTGTTTTTTCTGTCTCATTTGTTCTAGACTTCAGTGGCCCACTATGTAAGTGTTCTTCTTTTCCATCCCCGTTCCTTCCCTCATTCAGTTGTCTGTCTGTGTCTCGTGCAGCGAGACCGACATTACCCTGCCCTTAGTAGTTTCAGTGGCGATACGTCCTTCTTGATGCTAGCGGGTTTGTGCCGTTCAGTTGCCTGTCATGTACTGCTTCTTTGTTTCTCGCTAGGTCGCCTCGGTTGTTCTTCTGTTGCTTCAATTTTTCGAAGGAAAACAAAAGAGAAAAAAGGAATAAGCTTGAACTTGTTCATTCCCTTCCTACACCTCCCTTCCTCCCCTTCCTTGTATTTGTTTTTGTTGTTATCTCTCGTGTCTTTTTTTCTCTTTTTCTTTTTCTTTTTGTTGTTGTTGTTGTTGTTGTTGACCATATGTTGTTTGGTGGATAACTAATTTAACACCTCCCCCCCCCTCTCTCTCTCTCTCTCTCTCTCTCTCTCTCTCTCTCTCTCTCTCTCTCTCTCTCTCTCTCTCTCTCTCTCTCTCTCTCTCTCTCTCTCTCCTTCTCTCTCTCATACAACCGTAATGGTTGACTAGGCGTGAAACACCAAGTTACTTACTCTCTCTCTCTCTCTCTCTCTCTCTCTCTCTCTCTCTCTCTCTCTCTCTCTCTCTCTCTCTCTCTCTCTCTCTCTCTGTTCTTTTTCCCTATCCTTCTCTCACTCTATCTCCCCCCCCCCCTCTCTCTTCCCATCCTCTCCCTGCCCTTCTCGTTTGAGTTCGTTTCCTGCCTGTACCGTGTGCACAGTGACCACTGGATTGTGTCTAACTAACCAACTAACTAACTAACTCCTAGTTGTGACATTCCTCATGCTCAGTGTGACAGTGGCATGACCAGCTGTTCCTTTGCTTCATTCCGTGTTGTTGTTCACAGGGCCGGCTGATGGCTGTGCTCCTGTTCTAGTTAACTGCCATGAATAGAATGACGATGCACACTGGCTTTAGATATCTATAGATATAATTATATCAGAGATGACAGGGGGAGGGGAGGGGGTTAGGCGAGGGGGTGGGGGGAGGTGGGGGTGGTTATATGATATATACTGAGGGACTATTTCAGGACACAAATCGATCACGAAGAATGGGATGTGGACAGACTCTCGTGCTATAATAACAAGATTAGATGCACAAATAGACAACTGAGGAAGGTGCTCAATTTGACATCTCTCTTCGTTGGTCATACGTTCGTTTCAAAGGCAAGGAGTTGTTGGTTCAAACATCCCCTCGGGAGCGGAATTTGCACTTGTGTTATAGTTCATGCTGTATGCGTTTTCTCTTTTCTTTACCCCCCCCCCCCCCCCCCCCCCCCCCCGCCCCCAACTTTTTAATTTTTTATTTATATTTTTTCTCGGAAGAGGGGATAGTCCATAATCTCTGGTTTACTGCATTTCCTTCCAGTTTAAGAAGAAGAAAAAATTAGCTCCTTATATTTTCAGGAAAGGAAAGTATCCAACTTCGTTTGCATTAGATTACCGCGTGGTACTTTGCGATTGACCCAGCCAATCAGAATGACCCCAGACCTTCTAAGCAGGAAGTATACGACGCTGACTCTGTCATAAACTGAGCTTCTGCATAAGAAAATCTTGGCACATCTACTGATGAAATGGTATCAGTTTACATCGGCGAGTTTCTCTGACAGATAACCTACGAGGGCGTGGTTATGGGGCTGCACTAACCATGTAATCCTAGCCAGCATCATAACAAAGAGAGTTAGAAAAAATCAAGTGCGACTCTTGACAATATTGCTGTCACATGCACATGCACACAGAGAGAGCGACATGCACAGAGAGAGAGAAAAACAAAAAACAACACACGTATACATGCAGAGAGGGAGAGAGAAAGACGTACACATACACAGACTGGTAGAGAGATTGCGTATATATTTTTACATAAAATTACAAAAAGCCGTACACTAAGGCTGAGACATTCTTCAGTCACAGTTCACTGAGAGAGCTTTCAAGAAAACCGGATTTTTTTAACACAGTGAACTGTTACAGGTTCTGTTTATTCTGTTAAAACAAACTGCTGTCACTGAGACAGTTTAGGGTGAGTGTTGTAGTCTATTTATTCTGTTTAAACAAACAGCTGTCTGAGACAGTATAGGGATGCTGTTGTAGCTGTTTCTGTTTATTCTGTGAAAACAAATTGCTATCACTGAGACAGTATAGGGTAGCTGTTGTAGCTGTTTCCGTTTATTCTGTTAAAACAAACTGCTGTCACTGAGACAGTATAGGGATGCTGTTGTAGCTGTTTCTGTTTATACTGTGAAAACAAATTGCTGTCACTGAGACAGGATAGGATAGCTGTTGTACCTGTTTCTGTTTATTCTGTTAAAACAAATTGCTGTCACTGAGACAGGATAGGGTAGCTGTTGTAGCTGTTTCTGTTTATTCTGGTAAAACAAATTTCTGTCACTGAGACAGGACTGTCGTAGCTGTTTCTGTTTATTCTGTTAGAACAAACTGCGATCACTGAGACTGTATAGGGTAGCTGTTGAAGCTATTTCTGTTTATTCTGTTAAAACAAATTGCTGTCACTGAGACAGGATAGGGTAGCCGTGGGGCTTGGCACAACACGAGCAGATGGCTAGAAGTTTCACAGTTGGACGACTTCATTCCCAGCAGTCTCTAACAAGTTTAAGACGTGAACGATGAATCTGCAAGCTGTGATGAAATGGAGATTGCTAGGCTACAGTTTAGTTCAAGGCGCGTAATAGAACTGGTTTCTTCTCTAAAACGGGTTGCGGGACGGGGGTGGGGGTAAACCAGGAAAATAGAACATGGATTATTATTCAGTCCTTGTCTTCGAATTTGCTGAAAGAAGGACCATACTAGATGATAAAAATGGGTCACTTCCCATGTGATATGTTTACACTATTTGATGTCTCTTAGGAGAAATGTGGTTGGTTTTCCCAGGAGCGAGTCAGCCGCTTAGCTACAGTCTGCTAATTCCTGTCTTCCTAACGTTGGTGTAATTTCTGCAGAATATTTCCTGGGAAACTATTTCTCTCCGTCGTAGGATCGTTAACGTGCAGGGCGCCTCTAGCAACATGGGACTTAGTTGTTGTTTCTGGTGTGTGTGTGTGTGTGTGTGTGTGTGTGTGTGTGTGTGTGTGTGTGTGTGTGTGTGTGTGTGTTCTATTGTATTTTTTTGTCGGTGTTGCTGTTCTGTTGTTTTCTTCCTCTTTGTTGTTCTTTGTTCGTTTTGGTCTTTGTTTTTATCCGAAGGAGTGTAGCTTTAGTGGTGTGAATTGGCTGATCCTTCCACGCCAACCCACGTTTGTTTTTGAACATTTGATTTTGACCTTCCCTCCTCCTCAACTAACTCCCGTCAGCACCTCCCTCCATCTCACCAGCATCTGGCATTAACAGTGCATGAGTATCAACACATTCCTGGATCAGTCAATTAACTTGACGTATTTGTCTATGATTGTCCTATGAATTTTTGAAGCATAACGTTGTACACCTATTTTTGAACGGTATCATATTTGATAAATAGTTCTTGTTTTGATTTCGGGTGGGAGAGTTATCTTTCCTAAGCTGCCGGGCTTCATGTTTCTCAAGATAAACACAAAGCAGACCGAAGCGGGGAGGTGGCCCGGTGGTGGTGGAGGGGGTGGGGGGGGGGGGGAGGGGGGGGGGGGGGGGGGGGTAGAGATTACTGTGATGTGTTGCCGTAGTGTTGTTGTAGTCACAAAATTCCCTTAGCTAAGTGTGGTCATTGAGTTCCCATTGCTTCTGTCTTTCCGTTCTGTGAGTAATGAATCTTTGAAGAGCTGATTGTAGTTAGTGGCTTATATATGCAGTAGTCCCATTGGTTGGGTTATATTTAGTTACAGTAGCAGAGAGAGAGAGATAACTCAAATAACTGCAGCAAGGCGTACTATGGCTTGTTTTTTTAAGGGGGGGGGGGGTTGTTTTTTAGTTTTGTGTGTGTGTGTGTGTGTGTGTGTGTGTGTGTGTGTGTGTGTGTGTGTGTGTGTGTGTGTCTGTCTGTCTGTGTGTCTGTCTGTGTGTCTGTCTGTCTGTCTGTCTGTCTGTGTGCCTGTTTGTCTGTCTGTCTGTATGTCTGTCTGTGTCTGTGTGTCTGTGTGTTTATTTTTATTTTTTGTTTGTTTGATTTTTGTTTTGTTTTCTTTGTTGTTGCTGTAATAAACAAACAAAAAATAGCTGTCTGCCGTGGAAAGTAGTGGGGGCGGGGTTGGGGGGGGGGGGGGGGGGGTGGTGGTGGTTGTAACTACCAGACATAATTTTGAACCAGTAAAGATACGCTTGACTCTAAGTCTTCCTGTTGGTTAACATTTAAGCCACAAATTGAACACTGATGCGCTGCATTGGATAAATACTACGTAAGTCCGTTGACCTGTTTGCCTTGTACTTTCCAAAATGTCGACTCCACTGTCGGATCTTTCGTTAGTCTGCTTAGGTCGTGGTTGGCACTATTGATTGATGATTGACTGACAGGCGTCAATACAAACAGCCAACAGAGCGGGGGAGGGTGTGTGGGAGGGAGGGGGGAAGGGAAGGGGGTGGAAGGTAGAGATGGGGGAGACAGAGAGAGGGGAGAAGTGGGGAGATAGAAAGAGGGGAGAGGAGGGGAGATAGAAAGAGGGGAGAGATGGGGAGATAGAAAGAGGGGAGAAGTGGGGAGATAGAAAGAGGGGAGAAGTGGGGAGATAGAAAGAGGGGAGAGGTGGGGAGATAGAAAGAGGGGAGAGATGGGGAGATAGAAAGATGGGAGAAGTGGGGAGATAGAAAGAGGGGAGAGGTGGGGAGATAGAAAGAGGGGAGAGATGGGGAGATAGAAAGAGGGGAGAGGTGGAGAGATAGAAAGAGGGGAGAGGGGGGAGGTAGAGAGAGGGGGAGAGAGAGAGGGGGGGAGATAGAGAGAAGGGGAGATACAGTGTAGAGAGGGGGAGCTGGAGAGTGGACGGGAGAGAGTGGGAGACAGGGCGTAGGGAGGAGACAGAGAGATAGAGAGTGTGTGGGGGGGGAGGGCAGAGGAGACAGAGGAAGAGGAGAGAATGGGAGATATATGGGGGTAGGGGGGCGTAGAGAGAATGGGGAGATAGAGGGAGGGGATACCGAGAGAGGGGAGAGATGGGGGAGACAGAGAGAGGGAGAAATAGAGAGAAGGGAGAGATAGAGTGGGGGAGGTGGAGAGAGGAGGGGAGAGAGTGGGAGACAGAGCGTAGGAAGGGGGGGGGGGGGTGGAGAAGAGAGAGGGAGAGAGAGTAGAGTGGGGATTCATTCATTCATTCATTCATTGAACTTTAATTGCGCAAAGATAAAGGGAAGACAGAGAGAGTGGAGATCGAGAGAGAGAGGAGGGGAGATAGATTATAAGGGGGTTGATGGGGATAGAGAGAGTGGGGAGATAGAGGGAGGGGAGACCGAGAGAGGGGAGAGATGGGAGAGATAGAGGTAATAGGAGGGGGTAGAGGGCGGGAAGAAAAAGTAGGAGAGTGGGGGAGGAAGAGAGAGAGATTATCCGGTACCTTGAATACAGCTCTGTGTGTGTGTGTGTGTGTGTGTGTGTGTGTGTGTGTGTGTGTGTGTGTGTGTGTGTGTGTGTGTGCGCGTGTGCGTGTGTATGTCTGTGTATCTGTGCCTGTGTGTGTCTGTGTGGTCTCCTGCCGCCGACTTCGTTTCCTATTCTATTATTCTGAAAACCAACTGCCTCGACTACAAAGTGATCCACAACAAACACTGCAGCTAGCCGTACACAACAGAAGACGTTTCCTGGCTGAAAATGACAGAACTAACAGTTGCACATCAATGGCAATAGACAGATTGCAGCGTGCCATTTAGGAAATGGAAACAAATTGTCGCGTTGACTTTCATCTCACTACTGATAATCTTCAGATCGACTTTACCTTTTGCACGTTTGTAAATACCGACGCTAACTTCCCTTACTCGTCCTTTACTGCTAGAGCTCTTTTTTTATGTTTTCTCTCACGCAATCGTGATAATTTCCTTTGGACGTTTTGTCCATTATGGTTTACATTTATGCGAAGAGTTTTTTTAAATGTGAACTTGCTTATGTCTGAACTTTATTGTCCTGGAGTGACCGTGTGCGGCTGACAGGACATTAAAAAAAAATCCAGTTGCTAGCTAACTTATCCCTTATTGTCCCTTACTGTGGTTTGCGGTCATAAATAATTATTTAACATTGCAGCGCTGGTGCCTTTTTACTGACTCGCCCGTCCTATGGCAGCTGCTCAATTTCATGCAATGGATCATCACGCGCAAATAATGTTCTGTTGTTGGTCCTTTTATACTGTTGTTGGTGGTGGTAGGAGGGGTGGAGGGGTTGGGGGGGGGGGGAGGTAGGTATCGCAGGTGTAGTTTCGAATATCAAATAAATACATTAGCGTCCACTTAGGAATCTCGAGAGCGTAGTTCAGGCAAACTTCTACGTTATTCATAGACAATAAAGATTCTGTATTCTGTAGGCCTATTCTGTAGTTCTAGTGGCTTCTTGCTTGTCCTATGAAAGCTGCCCGAGAACATTGCTTGGTGGGGGCGAGGGGTGGGGGTTAGAGGGGAGGGAGTGCGTATTTAGATAAAGTGTATTCGAGTGTTAAGCAATGAGAGTCGACACAGCGGGGTTTGGGTTAGAGTTACTTGGCGGTAATGGCAAGTGCAGATGTCGCCGCCTCCGACTCCAGTGGGAGCGAAAACAACTGAATGAGTGAGCGTATGTCCCTTGTCCCCGTAGGAAAGGACGAGAGGGAGGGAGGGACGAGAGGGAGAGAGGGACGAGATGGAAGGAGGGACGAGATGGAGGGAGGGACGAGAGGGAGGGAGGGACGAGAGGGAGGGGAGGAAGGGTAAGAGAGGAATGGAGGAGGAGAGAGTGAGGATGAAAATGAATGAAGAAACTTCCTAAGCTTTCTACAACTTGAACTTTTCACAAGAGCGGTGGATTAAACTCGGGGTCTTACGTTAAAGTCTGCCACTGTCTGTAACCGACGAACGTAGCGGATGCTTCCAAATATACATGAAGACAAAAAAGGGGAAAACTGAACGACGCAACAAACAAAGAATATTACAAAAATACAAGACACTAGTTTGTAAGCAGAAAGAGAGAGGGGGGAGAGAGAGAGAGAGAGGGAGAAAACCCTAGAGATAAGGACAAGACAGAAGCACACAGAGAGAAAGAGAGAGAGAGAGGTGGGGGGGGGGGGGGGGGGGGGCTGGGAGCGGGTCTCGAAGAGAGAGAGAGAGAGAGAGAGAGAGAGAGAGGACAGAATACGATTTTTATTTATTGAATATGACCAACAAGGCCGTTTTCAATGAGTCCACAAGACAAGATACTGAACATAAATAAGCACGAACAAGAACATTTCCAGCAGCATGGGCTCGACCCTTGATCGTGTCTGAGGGGTGGAGGAGGGGGGGGGGGGTGGAGTGGCAGAGACAGACACACAGACAGAGACAAAAGAGAAACAAGCAGGCAGAGAGATCGGCAGATAGATCGGCAGGGCGGCAGGCGGAAAGACAGATAGGCACGTAGACAGACAGACAGACAAACAGACCGCGGGGCGTGAAACGACGACGACACAACGTCGACCATTCCGACAACACCGCACAGGGCCACACCCAGCAGCGCGAGATGAAAGGTCAATACCGGAAATCAGTGCGGCGATAAACACTCGACTTCTAATGATAATAATGATAGCTTCAGTTATGTACAGCGCTAAAGTTTTCACAATGCGCACGTGCAGTGCAGACCAGGTCAGCCAGTTCAGAGTGATCCGCTTTGGCCGGTCGTCTTTTCCTCGTCTGCCTTTGCTGGGTGGGGAGAGGGGGAGAGTACTGAGGATGGAGCTGTGAAGTTTCCCCGCAACCCCCCCCCCCCCTTCCCCCCACCTTGCTCTCCCACCCTCACACACACACACACACACACACACACACACACACACACACACACACACACACACACACACCACGCATACACCACGCACGCACGCGCGCACGCACATACACACACACACACACCACGCACGCACGCACGCGCGCACGCACACACATACACACACATAGAGACACACATACACGCACGCACGCACACACGCACGCACACACGCACGCACGCACGCACGCACACACACACACACACACACCACACACACACACACACACACACAACACAAACACACACACACACGCATGGGAGGAGGTAAACAGAAAGACATACATGCACACATAGAGAGTTGGCCGTTTGAGAGAGAGAGAGAGAGAGGAGAGAGAGAGAGAGAGAGAGAGAGAGAGAGAGAGAGAGAGAGAGAGAGGAAGAGAGAAGTATTTTTCAACAGTGGCTGGTGTCAGTGTTGACCAGCAGGTAAATAGGGATCTCACGCTTGCTGCAACACTCGCCCTGATACGACCTTCGTGGCTAACTGACCGTTAAACATCAAGAACCAACCGCGCACTATTCAGTACGGGATTGGCTCTCCAAAACGTCGGTTCATACCCGCTGCCGCTCGTGCAGTGGTGCGTTAATCGATCGCCTAATACCCACCCAGAATAGCCACAGCACAATGCCCCCCAAAACTAAGCTACCGCCACAGTACACCTCGCCAATGATTGTCTCACAATGCATCCCTACAATAAGCTCCCGCCACAGTACACCTCACCAATAATGATCCCACAATGCACTTCCACAATTAGGTCATACCGAACGGGGACACACACACACACACACACACACACACACACACACACACACACACACACACACACACACACAAGCACAGAAAACCGCATTGGACACTACTCAATTTTATGTAATGTTATCTGCTTTCCCTTTCCGAATGACGAGACAAATTAAGAAGCAGAAATTGCTTTAAAAAGAAAAGGGAACAGGAATTGAAAAGGGGTAGACATTCTAGTAGTCTTAATTACCTTTCATGTCCAAATACTGTTTACCCCGTGCGGTTTGCATTTACTTTCCTTTATAGATATATTTTATGTTATTTTATCCTGAAATGGGAGTGGAGAGGGGCTAGCCACAGCCGCTGCTTTGTACATTTCGTGCATACAGTATCACATTTTCTGCGTTTGAATGAAAGTAGAAGGAAATGCTTGTGCGGGTTCAGTTAACCAGTTCCACCCCAATACAGTTTTAGATATTTTTTTTATTTTTTTTATTCGTTCATTCTTTCTGACTTGTTTTTCCTTTTTTTTCTTTTTCTTTTTCTTTCTTTTTTTCTTCTTCTTCCACGCAGTTTGAAGTAGCACGCGCCACGAGCAAAGCGCACGAGCAATCAATCAACCATTTTTAAACAGCTCCTATGACAGAATCATAGTTCGTTCCGAAACGAACTCTCCTACGAGTTCCCGAAATTGCAAACTCTTCCACGAGTTCCTCGAAATTGCAAACTCTTCTACGAGTTCCCCGAAATTGCAAACTCTTCCACGAGTTCCCCGAAATTGCAAAATCGTCCACTAGTTCCCCGAAATTGCAAACTCTTTCACGAGTTCCCCAAAATTGCAAACTCTTCCACGAGTTCCCCGAAATTGCAAACTCTTTCACGAGTTCGACCCCGAAACTGCAAACTCTTCCACGATTTCCCTGAAATTGCGAACTCTTCCACGAGTTTCCCGACACTGAAAACTCTTTCACTAGTTCCCCGAAACCGAAAATTGAAAACTCTTTCACTAGTTTCCCGAAACTGTAAAACTGTTTCGCGAGGTCTCCGAAGCTGCAAACTCTCTCACGAGTTCTCCGAAGCTGCATACTCTTTCACTAGTTCCCCTTCCTTTTGCGACCACTGGAGCCGGTCGCCCCGCTCCCCAGCTATTTTAAGTTTAATTCCGCAACACTGGCGAAGGGGAACTGTTGCCATGCCAATCTTTTTTCCCTTCGAGTCGCCTTTCCTCTTCGATTCGTTGGTTAGATTCGTTTGACACCGAACTGTCCCCGGAGAGGTATTGGCGAGGACCGTCACCCCAGGAGGTGGGAGAGGGGCACACTGTCACCACTAGGATGATTTCTGCATTCAGATGGGCAGCGATGAGAGCCATTTTAATGTTTGTTTGTTGTTTGGGGCGGGGAGTAAAAAGGTCAATAACAGAATGAGCAGGTGCATGTTGACACAGTCATATGGGTGAAAGAGAATGGGAGAAGGTTTAAAACATGTTATTTTTTAGATGGTCTGTTCAACACATGCACACCCTCTCTCTCTCTAAGCTTAGTTTTGAACTGTGATGGGCAAAGTCTCGAGACAGTAACCATAAACCACAACTTTTTTTTAGAGAGAATAGAGAGCCAAAGCGGGGAAACGAACCGATGTCGTTCGCTTACCAGCCTAAGCGAGTTACCGCTGGGCCAATCGGCTCTTCCTCGATGGAATGGCGACTGCCTTCTTCCTTGGCTGTCTTTGGCTACGATCAATCCTATACTACAACAACTTTCCAGACAGATGCAGTCTTATTCCCTTCGCGCTCAGGAAATCGTACAGTAGACAGTAACAGGTGGTACAGTTTCTCTTAGTCCAG
>JABMCL010002470.1:132500-142500 GCA_018857735.1 Alviniconcha marisindica
TGTCATTTAGCAAGGTACTAGCTGGGATTCGTATTAACAAGTAACAATGGCTAATGTTATATTCCACGGCAGACGGACATTGCGGTTTTTAATATACGCTTAATGTAATGTTAGAGGGTATTTATAAGGCGCTTACATCAAAGGAGAGCCGGAAGCGCACAATACAAAAACAACAGGGTCGACACAAAGTATACAGAACCAAGAGCACAATGAAATCCTACTTAAAGGGGATAGAGGACCAGGAGCAGGAAACGATTAGCACGTTCATTTCCTAAAGCTATTGTAGCCTGTTTATTCCACTTAAATATCGTACCAGTGACTCTCTCTCTCTCTCTCTCTCTTCTCTCTCTCTCTCTCTCTCTCTCTCTCTCTCTCTCTCTCTCTCTCTCTCTCTCTCTCTTGAAATTAATTGATAATTTTGTGTTTGTTGTCTTGTCTTTTTTTCCCCTCGATAGAGTAAGTTTTTATTCATTTTCAAGTTGACCACTCCCTTTCTTCTTTTTTTTTTTTTTTTTTTTTTTGGATTCTTGCACACGTTCTCGCAGCAATGTTGTGTATTTCATTTGCCGTTTCTTTGCAAAAGTAATCCCGGCATACTGTGTGCATGTGCCGCTGATCTCTTCTGTGTTTGTCTCTGTATCTTTGCATAACTGCATCTCTGACCTTTGTGGTGTTTCTGTGGGTGTCTGTATGTCTGATCTCTTCTGTGTTTGTCTCTGTATCTTTGCATAACTGCATCTCTGACCTTTGTGGTGTTTCTGTGGGTGTCTGTATTTTCTGATCTCTTCTGTGTTTGTCTCTGTATCTTTGCATAACTGCTTCTCTGACCTTTGTGGTGTTTCTGTGGGTGTCTGTATTTTCTGATCTCTGTTGCACTTGCGTGGTTGTCACTGCATCTCTGGTCTCTGTGGCACTTTTTTGTTGTTGTTGTTGTTGTCTCTGTATCTTCTAATCTCTGTGGTTCTTCTGTGGTTGTCTCTACATTTCTGATCTCTCTGGTACTTCTATGGTTGTCTCTACATCTCTGATCTCTCTGGCATTTCTATGGTTGCCTCTGTACTTTCTGATCTCTGTGACTCTTCTGTGGTTGTCTCTGTATCTTTTGATCTCTGTGGCTCTTCTTTGGTTGTCTATCTTCTGATCTCTGTGGCTGTTCTATGGTTGTTTCTGCATCTCTGATCTCTGTGGCTCTTCTGTGACTGTCTCTATGTCTTCTGATCTCTGCGACTCCTCCGTAGTTGTTTCTGTAACTATACTGATCTCTATGATTCTGTGATTCTTCTCGCTGATCTCTAAGACTGCTCTGTAAGCATGTTAAGATGTCCAAAGTAAGAAAAACAGAACGAGAACAAACTGGTAGCGTCATCAAAATGTGCTCACATTAAATTGCTAACAGACATTTTTTTCACGGGGGAGGGGGGGGGGGGGGGGGGGGGGGGGGGGGATCGTGGCCGAGGGAGTGATTCTGTTAGCTCTGTTGTGGTGAGTGCAAACTAGTGACGCTGAAGGTTTCGTTGTCGTTACGATCTTCTGACGTTTCACATTTGAACTTGTTAAGTGCCGATGACCACGTGCACCTACCCTACGTGACCCTTGAGTGACTGTGTTGATTGCTTTTTTTGTCCAGAGCGCCCGGCAGCGAGTCGGATCCAGGCTTTTGTCTCTTTCAACTTTCCGTCTGAGCGCTGTCACGAGTATAAGACTGCTGCAAACCGATGTCATGTCACGAGTCTAACAGCAGTAACCGCTCTTGTGTCACGAGTCCTACAGCTCTAACCGCTCTAGTGTCATGAGTCTAACAGCTGTAGCCGCTCTCATGTCACGACTAAATATGCTGTTACCGCTTTCATCGTGACACGAGTATGCTCACTGTGTCGCCACTGTCACGACACGAGGATACCGGTGCTGTAACCGCTCTCGTGACCTGAGTATACGAATTTTGTAACCATTGTTATGCCATAAGTATGTCTGTAGTTTGCGGTCATGTCACGATCATACCCGTGCTGTGACTGCCGTCATGTCACGAGTCTACCTGTGCTGTGACTGCCGTCATGTCACGAGTGTACCCGTGCCCCGATTGCGGTCATGTCACGAGTATACGTGTGCTGACTGCTGTCGTGTCACGAGTATACGTGTGCTTACTGCTGTCATGACACGAGAGTACCAGTCAGTGCTGTGATCTGTCTCGTGACACAAGTATACCTATGGTCTGACTGCTGTTATATCACGAATACAGCCTATACCCCACGTTTCCGTTATCGTTACTAACGATACTCAGATGTGAACAATGCGTTACTGTAACTAATCTCGTTTTAGAGGTCTGTTATAAGTTCAGCTTTCCGATAAGTAGTCCCAGTCACTTGGCCATATATTTGTGCTCTGAAAAATAAAGAAAGGAAATCGTGTGCTTAACACCTGGATTTTTGGCCCAAATACACCTTTTGTGCGCACCACTCGGTGGAGTTGTTAGCGACGTTTTGTCCTTGATTGTTGTTACCTAAAGAACGACTGGATCCAATCGTTCAGATCCGGAAAGTTCATTGATGCCTAATATTTGTTGCATAATAATAGTTACTTCTGTTTTTTGTATTTTTTGTAGACATACAGATTGTTCACATTTTTAAGTTGATGTGGGTAAGTTGACTAGAACCCCATTTAAATAAACGTGCAATTAATAAGCCTACGAGAGAGGACAGGGGTAGTTTATGTACCAACCAGTTCATGTTCAACGTGGCGAATTTCAACAAGTATTTTGCACTTTTCAAACAATTGTGAGTGTATAAATCTGAAGCGTAATGAACATCACGAAAGTGATCAGGCTCTACTTTTAACGCCTTGAGAGGCTGTTTTGTGATCTCAGGCCTGTTACTTTTATTGTCATTTGGAACAAATTATACTCTTTAAAAAAAAAAAAAAAAAAAAAAAAAAAAAAAACATAATCTGTTGCGTATTTCAAATCTATCTTTTCCCTCCTGCTATGCACACTACGACCGTATTTGTAGGAGGCTGTCTTCATAATTACAGGACAAGATTATATTTTTTTGATGAGTGTGTAATAAAAGAGAGCCCCAAAAGCCTGGCATAATGTGTCCCTTGAGGCTGGAATGAACAGGTACAGAGAGGAGAATGAACAGGTAGGGAGAGGAGAGTGAACCGGTATGGAGAGGAGAGCGGAAGGTAGGGAAAGGAGAGATACAGGAATGGCGGCGGGAATGAACAGGGAAGTAGGGGAGGGTGAACAGGTTGTGACTGGATAGTGCACAGGTACGGAGAGGAGAGTAAACAGGTAAAGAGGCTGGAATAAACAAGTAGGGAGAGGAGAGTAAACAGGTAGGGAGAGGAGAGGAGAGTGAACAAGTAGGGAGATGAGGGTAAACAGGTAGGGAGAGAAGATTAAACAGGTAGGGAGAGGAGAGTGAACAAGTAGGGAGAGGAGAGTAAACAGGTAGGGAGATGAGGGTAAACAGGTAGGGATGGGAGAGTAAATAGACGGGGGAAAGAGAATGAACAGACAGCGAGAAGAGAGTGGACATAACGAGAGGAGAATGAACAAATGGGGAGAAGGCAGTGAACAAGTAGGGAGAGGACAGTGAACAAAAAGGATCGAGTCAGCGGGTGGAAGAGGTGAAATGAACACGAGGGGGAGAGGGAGTGAAACAGGTGCCCTAGGCGGACATTAAGGGACAGGTGGACGAAGCATGAGAAACCGACTGGTACAGCTCTCCTCACATCTCCCTCTGCGTAGGTCTACGAATGGCGAAGTGTGCGAATTTCCACAAACTGTCGATGAAAAATGGAATGAAAGTCAGCGGTCTACTTTGTGAATGGCGTCGGTTATTTATGGTGAAGCGTGGGTGAGATATGAGGCCGTATTGTGTTTCGCCAGCATTGTTGTGATTGTTGTCTGTGGCGTATGAGGATGTGCGTCATGTTCTCGTGAAGTAGCACTGTGTGTGCTGTGTATAGACTGTGATACCGGCAGAATCCTCTTCTCATCAAATCGTGCACACAAACGCAGTCCCCGAACCGAAGAAGAAGGGTCTTTTGTCTTGAGATTTTGTTTGTTAATAATAAATATGATTATGTAGCTTATTTGATCTGACCGGCTGAAAATTTGTTTAGGTCTAACGACTACCTTCCTCTTTAAGAGGGAAAAGATCTCTCTCTCTCTCTCTCTCTCTCTCTCTCTCTCTCTCTCTCTCTCTCTCTCTCTCTCTCTCTCTCTCTCTCTCTGCATAGTGTGCGAGGTTGTTTTCCTTTGTTGATATTTAATTTGGTACATTAGATGACGCATCAGGTACACCTGATTGACATGACACTGAACCGATAAATAATTATGTGTAAACTATTCTGTGATGCCGCTGGCACAAATTGTAACTCATTGCAGAAGATGTCCAATTAATTTTAAGAGAAAATAAAATCGGCATGATATTTATCCATTTTGAGAACGACAAGCTCATTCGCTCACACGATTACGTAAATTTATTTTTGAAAAGAAGCTCATTTTTAAATATCCCCCCTTTTTTGGGGTGGGGGGTGGGGGGGGGGGGGAGGGGAGGAGATCTCTCTCTCTCTCTCTCTCTCTCTCTCTCTCTCTCTCTCTCTCTCTCTCTCTCTCTCTCTCTCTCTCTCTCTCTCTCTCTCTCTCTCTCTCTCTCTCAGTCACACACTTTCGATGGGGTTTTTGTTTGTTTTGGTACGTATTTTGCTGACGTGATATTAAAAAATAAATGGTGCAGTCTATTACTCCTAGTTAGCCGTAGTTGTTACTCGTTGCAAAATATTGCTTACTTTGATTTTGTTTCCTTCTTCTTCTTTGATTTTGTTCCCTTCTTCTTCTTCTTCTTCTTCTTCTTCTTCTTCTTCTTCTTCTTCTTCTTCTTCTTCTTCTTCTTCTTCTTCTTCTGATATAACCGCACCGGTTGACTGGGCGTAAAACACCAACTTACTTACTTACTCGTCTTCATCTTCTTCTTCTTCTTCTTCTTCTCCTTTATTTTATATTTTATATTTTATTTTAATCTTTATGGATCAGATTCAAAATCTGTGCTTATCTTCTCGCTGGGGTGGTGGTGGGGGGGGGGGGGGGGGGGGGGGGGGGGGGTGGGGGAGGGGGATTATTCACTTTCTTCAGATTTGAGAACAGACAATACTACTACTGACATTAAAGGCCTTTTTACGGATTTGCGGAATTTAAAAAAAAAATCAGACGAATAAAAAATATATTGTTGAAAAATAAATACTCTCCGTTTTCTCAGCTTTCACACGATTGCTCTCCTCTGCTCATCGTTGTACATACAATAATGGCGTCAGTGCCGCCAAACCAAATATAATTATAATATTCTCCAGCAATAGACGTTTACCAATTTTATGATGAAATCCTCCCATATCATATGATATCTTCTGTGTTTGTGTTCCCTGGTAGGCCTACGTGTGCGTGGATGTGTGTGTGTGTGTGTGTGTGTGTGTGTGTGTGTGTGTGTGTGTGTGTGTGTGTGTGTGTGTGTGTGTGTGTGTGTGTGTGTGTGTGTGTGTGTGTGTGTGTGTGTGTGTGTGTGTGTGTGTGTGTGTGTGTGTGTGTGTGTCTGTGTGTGTGTGTGTGAGCGTGCCTGTTGAAAGGGGGTTTAAAACAAACCACTGAGACACATAATTTATGACGAAGTGTTTGACGAGATAACCCCGTTGTTTCTTGATGGATTTGTGTGTGTAGCAATGTTTGTGCATAATCAACGTTGACCTGGCTTACATGACAAAGTCTCTAGAGGTGCATAATTTATTGTGACAGATCCCTTTTAGATCATTTTGTTGGATTGGAGTTTATTCTTAATAAGCTGAAAAGCATTAACAAACCTGTGCAACCTGTGTGTGTGTGTGTGTGTGTGTGTGTGTTGTGTGTGTTGTGTGTTGTGTGTGTGTGTGTGTGTGTGTGTGTGTGTGTGTGTGTGTGTGTTGTTTAAAATTGCTCTACAAGCCATCCAACGTATTTTGTTTATACCCCATAATTTATTTGATTGCTATTTATTGATTTGATTGCTTTGTTCCTTGTATAGCTGCTCAAGGCAAATACGATAACAAAATACTGATTGTATAATATTGATTGGTGTTCTTTTCAGAAACTTAACCTGTTTGACGATGAAATCATTTGTTTGTTTTTGTTTTTCTATGTTGTAAATAAGAGAAAGCAAAATAGCATTGACGATGCATTGGGTTTTCTGTGATGTGGATGTGAATGGAAATTAGTGACCGACAGTTATTGTCGTATTTGTCTTTTTGTATGTGTTTATATTATGTCACTGTACACAGGTCATTGATCGGTAAAGGTCGACTATATGTTGTTCTGGGTCACCGCGTGCGGTTCAATAACCAGCTGAGGACAACATAATGGTGTTGTGCGACACTGAGCACAGTTCACTGACCATACTGGATCAGTTACGGTCATTTTCATGCCTCACTGTGTGCAGCTCTTTGATCAGCTAAGGTCAGCGTAGCGTGATACTGTCCACAGTTCATTGACCAGCTACGGTCAGCGTCACGTCACACCGTACACAGTTCACTGACCAGCTACGCTCAGCGTCACATGACACTGTACACAGTTCATTGACCAATTAAGGTCAGTGACACTGTGAACAGTCCATTGACCAGCTACGCTCAGCGTCACGTGACACTGTACACAGTTCATTGACCAGCTAAGCTCAGCGTCACGTGACACTATACACAGTTCATTGACCAGCTAAGGTCAGTGTCACGTGATACTGTACACAGTTCATTGACCAGTTAAGCTCAGCGTCACGTGACACTATACACAGTTCATTGACCAGCTAAGGTCAGTGTCACGTGACACTGTACACAGTTCACTGACCAGCTACGGTCAGTGTCACGTGACACTGTACACAGTTCACTGACCAGCTAAGGTCAGCGTAACGTGACACTGTACACAGTTCACTGACCAGCTAAGGTCAGCGTAACGTGACACTGTACACAGTTCATTGACCGATTAAGATCAGTGCCACTGTACACAGTTCATTGACCGATTAAGGTCAGTGTCACTGTACACAGTTCATTGACCAGCTAAGGTCAGCGTCACTTGACACTATACACAGTTCATTGACCAGTTACGGTCAGTAACACTGTACACAGTTTATTGACCAGCTAAGGTCAGTGTTACGTGTCACTGTACACAGTTCTCTGACCAATTAAGGTCAGTGTCACTGTACACGGTCATTGACCAGCTAAGGTCAGCGTCACGCGACACTACACAGTCCATTGACCAGCTACGGTCGATTTCTATGTTGTCCTCTATTCTGTTTGCTTGCTTGTGTCCGCATGCACATGGATCAGAAATAATGTATGAAAAGGCTGTGAAATCCAACAGCTAGATGGTAATTAAGGACAACCTTCTGTACCTTCAGGAGCAAGTGCGGTGGTTTCATCAGTCAACACGAACTTTGTTGCAGAAGTCAAAAGTCAGTTGATGCCTTATATTTCTTCACAGGCTTATATATACATATTTCTTTCTTGGGGGTGTTTTTACTATGGATTATTTCTGATTCATGTGTCTGTGATATTTGAGCATGTGGCTTCGGAACTGTATGTAATTTTTGTCTCATGTATGACGTGCAAAGCAGTAAGGTTAAAATTACTTACGCGTCTTCGTTGTGGCTGTCTTGTTGAAAGGTTTTCTGCCGGTAACACCCGGCTGTTTGCCACGGCAGGCATTTGTAACAAAACCCATCGGATAGAGGCAGGTGGGTCCGCTAACACACCGCCTAGACATTTACATACAGTGTATGTTAAGCATCCTCTCCACGTGACGGCGTGTGCGAAGGACAGTATAGGACCCCTCATATTCCAGTGTTCCACCTCACCTCTACCATCCACACTCCTCCCTCACTCATAGCTCTCCAAGCATTCTGAATATACTTTCTGTTTGGAAGGTTATGAGTCCGAAGTTTCGTTACAAACGCCTGTGTTGGCGACAACGGAAAACCTATGCGCTCTTGCCGTGCTGTACGTGCGCCTCTGACCTCGATGGGTATCAGTGTGATATAAAACGATGTGTGACCGCGCTGACAGAAAACGCCTGTGGATTGTTGGTGTTGTGTGACATAAAACGACATGTACCGGCACTGACAGAATTCTCTCCGGAGCACTAATACCGGTGTGAATGTCAAACGACATGTACCGGAACTGACAGAATTCCCTGTGGAGAGCTGATACCGGTGTGATGTCAAACGGTATGTGGAGGCACTGACAGAAACCGCCTGTGGGTCGTTGGTGCCAGTGTGAGATAAAACGACATGCACCGCCACTGACAGAACCTCCGCCGCTGGATCACTGATACCGGTGTGATGTCAAACGATATGTGGCGGCACTGACAGGAAAAGTCTGTGGACCATTGATGGCGGTGTGACAGTAAGCACTGTTTAACTGCAATGACAAAAACCCTTCTGGACCATTGAAACCGGTGTGACGCGAAACGATGTGTGACTTCACTGACAGAAACTCGTGCGTGTGTCGACAACCACAGCTTGCAAAATTGACGTTTAATCAGATGGAAAGGGGGAAAGCGAGGGTGAGGGGGAAGCGAACCTCTCAGAGACCAGTGAAAACTAGCTGCAAAAAGCCAGAACCAAACATGCGGGCATTTGACGTCGTGTTTCTTCCTTGTTGTTGTTTTTAAGCGGTATTGATGCTGTTGCGATCAGTTCCCCAGCGAACGGATGACTCGATGTCAAATGCCTGTGGAGCCTACACGCTGGGGACCAGCAAGCACGCTAACCCTCTGCCCTTTATGGAGAAAATCAGCTAAAGCCCGGCTTGCATCCGGATGTGATTGGTTGCACTGTTGGCAGAGCTTTTGATTGGCCCAGACGCAACGACCTTCAGCTTCAGGGTTCGATAGAATAAATGTTAGCGAGAAATGTTTTGTTAAGGAAAGTTTTGTCAAGAAGAACACTCTTACAATCAGAAACAGAAACGGCGAATACTGCCGTTTGTGGTGTGCATACTTCCAGTTAAGACGAGGGTCTCTCTCGTCGCCTTGTGTAGCCTCGTTGGAAGCATGCTTGTTGTATTTGCCTAGCAAGCACTTTCCTGCAATGACTTGCTTTATGTCTTCGCCGGGTACTTTGCCTGTGAGGTTTGCAAGATGGCAGAATGCCTCGCGAAATTAAAGCATGTCACAGGAACGTGCTTGCTACGTATAAAACAATCATATTCTCAACGAAGGGCGGCTTTATGTTAATCAGTGTAGCATCGATTTTGTTGTTGTTTCTTTCTTTCTTTCTTATTGAAGGAAACGCCTGGGGTCAATATTGTCTCGTCCCATTCAATGTCATGGAATTTCCAAACCGTGTGTGTATGTGTGTGTGTGTGTGTGTGTGTGTGCGTGCGTGCGTGCGTGCGTGCGTGCGTGCGTGCGTGCGTGCGTGCGTGTGTGTGTGTGTTGGTGTGTGTGTGCGAGAGAGAGAGAGAGAGAGAGAGAGAGAGAGAGAGATAGAGAGAGAGAGAGAGAACGTGTGTGTATGTATGTGAGTCTGCATGTGTTTGTGTGCGTGCGTGCGTGCGTGTTGCAACCATGCGGTGTCACTGAACAGGTTTCGATGTAGTGCAGACAGAAACGTACCTCCCCCACTCCCAGAAACAGTGTGTCCGTCAGGTTTAATTAGACAGCTTCCTGCTCATGCTGTAACGTTTGTGTCCATGGCGCGATCAGACGTTGACGTTGCATATCTCCACGCTGGTTTTGTTCAGTGCAACTGTATCTTCTAGAGGTCCTGAAACAGCTTCAGCATTCATTAATGAGGATAAATTTCTCAAAATTATTGCCTAGAATTTCTGACGTTTCTTCTTCTTTTTCTTCTTTTTCTTCTTCTTCTTCTATCTGAATTTAGTGAAAAGTGAGATTCGAAATAATCGCGTGCTGAGTTGGTCGAAACGTTGATTTGATTTTTGATGATACTGATGACAGAATATTGACAGTAATCGTGAAGCTGTTATC
>JABMCL010002470.1:152500-155000 GCA_018857735.1 Alviniconcha marisindica
ACGTGTTTGCTCAGTGACGTATCGACGAACGAACATCAAAACGTATGCATATAATTATGTAAAATTTTGAACAATAACGATCTTTTTTATCTATTGGTTGTATATTAGTCACATTGGCACTGAGAGGAGCGCGGAGGCCGTTACCGTATCTCTGTGACAATCAGTGACTTGGGCCTGTCGGGTCGTCATCAGTGACCATCAGTGTAATTGCATGGTGTTTTATGATCGGCGTGAATGTGTTTCTTCTTTCTTCTTGTTTCCTTTTTATTGAGTCTTTTCACATTTATAAGTGATATTAAACTGATCTCGAATTACAGTTATCAAGATAACAACAAATGTTAGCAACTTGTACCAAAACAATAACAGACCTCAAGGAATTAAAACAAAAATGTACGAATGTACTAAATGTAATGAACAAAACAGGTTGGAAAAAAAGGTGGGGGGGGGGGGGGGGGGGGGGGGGTTAAGAAGAAAAAAAGAGGAGGAGAAATGAGAAGAATTTAAAAAAAAGAAAAAAGAAGAAGATAAAGAAGAGGGGGAAAAACGTGAATGCGTGAATGTGTCATGAGTGTACTTGGCACCGCAAAACATTCCAAGAGGAATTGTATTGACACTTGGCAATAACGTTGTACTGTATAGTACTGTACTGTATTGCAGTGCATTGTATGACTCTGGACTCTCATGCGTGAACACTGACCATCACTGACTCGGGGCCAGAGAAGTATATGGCTGCCGCCGAACACACCTCAGCGATCGCCAACGATCTTGCCTCTGGCGGCCAAAGAAGCCTTTTTGTTACTGACAATTAACCGCCAAGATGCCCACCCAACACCCCCACCACCCTGCGACCCCCTCCATGCCTGCAAACAGGAGCCAGTGGCTGAAAAACATGTCATTTCACGGTCAGCAATCAGGCGTCACGGGCCTTAAGCAATGCTGAAGGAGGTAATTAAGCAGAGCAGTAATTGGTAGGGAAGGCCAGTTCCCTCGCAGAATCAATAGCACTCGGCATGGCTGACCGAAAGCATCGTCATGCGGGAACTGTGTCGGACGAATGTGCGGAGCCATCACACTGATTGGATGGGTGGATGGATGGACGGGGGATCTCGTGTTGTTAGACATTCATGTATCGGATTGTGGCGTCGTCACACGTTTACGTATCGGGTTGATGGACGCACTGGTATTGTCCTCAGACGTGTGTGAGGTTGACGGCTGGACGTATTAAGTCGTTATACACAGGAAGAAGAAGAAGAAGAACAACAACAACAACAACAGCAACAACAACAACAAAAACAACAATAACAACGAGTGGTACAACTAGACAACGCCGACTCTACGGCTCTAGGTGTTTTACAAAGAAAAAGAGCACCCATATAGGCCAACCACATCTATAATCTATAACACACACACGCATGTTTCAGAGGGGGGCAGTGGATGAGCAGAAGAACAAGTCGTTAAGGTTTAGCGGCTAGACTAGCAGTGTCGTCACACGTGCCTATATCCCGCAGATGGACAGGTAGACGAGGGGAGTCATAGGTAGTAGGGTGACGGGTGCACTAAGGATGTCCTAGGTAGCAGGATGACGGGTGGACTAAGGATGTCGTAGGTACCAAGGTGACAGGTGGACTAAGGATGTCATAGGTAGCAGGATGACGGGTGCACTAAGGATGTCATAGGTACCAGGTGACGGGTGCACTAAGGATGTCATAGGTACCAAGGTGACAGGTGGACTAAGGATGTCATAGGTAGCAGGATGACGGGTGCACTAGGGATGTCGTAGGTATCAAGGTGACGGGTGCACTAAGGATGTCATAGGTATCAAGGTGACGGGTGGACTAAGGATGTCATAGGTACCAAGGTGACGGGTGGACTAAGGATGTCATAGGTATCAAGGTGACGGGTGGACTAAGGGGTGTCGTAGGTATCAAGGTGACGGGTGGACTACAGATGTCATAGGTATCAAGGTGACGGGTGGACTAAGGATGTCATAGGTATCAAGGTGACGGGTGGACCAAGGATGTCATAGGTACCAAGGTGACGGGTGGACTAAGGATGTCATAGGTGTCATGGTGACGGGTGGACTAAGGATGTCATAGGTAGCAGGATGACGGGTGCACTAGGGATGTCGTAGGTATCAAGGTGACGGGTGCACTAAGGATGTCATAGGTATCAAGGTGACGGGTGGACTAAGGATGTCATAGGTAGCAGGATGACGGGTGCACTGGGGGTGTCATAGATAGCAGGATGGCGCGTCGACTAGGGATGTCATAGGTGTCATGGTGACGGGTGGACTAAGGACGTCATAGGTAGCAGGATGATGGATGCACTAGGGATGTCGTAGGTATCAAGGTGAAGCGTGGACTAAGGATGTCATAGGTAGCAGGATGACGGGTGCACTGGGGGTGTCATAGATAGCAGGATGGCGAGTCGACTAGGGATGTCATAGGTGTAAGGGTGACGGGTGCACTAGGGGTGTCATAAGTATAACGGTGACGGGTGG
>JABMCL010002470.1:175000-185000 GCA_018857735.1 Alviniconcha marisindica
CTGCTGCTACTGCTGCTGCTGCTGCTGCTGCTGCTGCTACTTCTTCAAGTGACCATAATCATCAGGTTTGTCATTATATTACTGTGGGGATCTGTATTGCTGAATTGAAAAAAAAAACAAAAACAAAAACAGCTGGCCTGGTGGTTCATCAGCAGATCCTCGTCAATAAGAGTGCTGGCTTCTGTTGCCTCTGGTGGCTGCTCTTCCATTCTTTAAAAGTTCTGGGGTGGAATGGAAACTCTGTAATAATTATGTTCAGTACTGTAGTTGTTTAAATATTTGGTTGCGGCCTCGACGTTGGTGGTTCGGGAGTGGTTGCAGTTTGCTACTGACTGCGTCAGTGTGGACCAGGTTGTCGTACTTTGCTTTCCACAGCGTAGCAATTATTCCTCAACGTCCTTTGTGTTGGGGGCTGGGGCTGTTCAGTCGGTTCATCGTTGCGCAGGATGTGTTGTGACAGCGATTAAGGACGAAAAAGCTATCCTCTGTGTCGATTCTGTCTTGTCGATGTACTTCTTGGTGTAAGGTACCGTACAGAGCCAGAATCCTCAAGTATGGGTCTTACGAAGACCAGGTATGTTCTTCTCTCTTTTGCGTAGAGATGGTCTTAACGTTGTTGTTGTTGTTGTTGTGTGCTGTTGTTGTTGTTGTTGTTGTTGTTGTTGATTGCTTTTATATGGCACAGTTCTCTTCTCGTGAGCAGACTCATTGCGCTCTTGTCACATATGATTCTGAATGAGTGACAGTCGCCTTTTACAGCTCATTTTTAAATATCCATCTAAGTGGTGTATACGTACTTACAGCGCTACTTGGTTGTTACACGGCTGGTGCCACGTGAAACTGCTGCCGTCTCGGCGCAAGTTCTGAGTACACCATACAACCATGCACGAGTTTACGGTGTCACTTCACACAAAGCCACATACGTAGGGTGCATGTGTGTTTAGCTGTAACCTGCCACCGTAGCGTACGAGGAATCCTAATGACTGTCCTGTTTGCCTTTGCTGTGACGGCGTCAATATGTCTGTCCCATCAGGCTTCCTTATGGATGGTGATGCTGGGATACTTTGCCGACGTCGGAGTGGCCAATTCCATTCCATGAATATTGACAGAACAACTACGCGAAGCGTACAAATGGTAATATTTGCACAGTTTCTGCGTTCACATGTGAATGTGCTTCCTTGCTCGAGATCCTCCTAAACTAAAGCCCATTGGCAGTCGAGATCCAAACACATAAAAGGTGTGTTTTTTAAACACAACTTATATTATTATTAAATAAGCGTTCTTATTGACCATTTATGTGCTTGGGTCTTATTTTAGAACGCTAGCAGTCATCCTTGTTTCAGATTCTTTTCACTGACAGTCGGCTGTGGCGCCTTGAAGTGAAGATACGAAAATATTGGGCTAACTCCGTTTTCTTACTGAAACTAAGCAGTAACACAAACAGTGTAGTATTAGCAGCAGCAACAACTTTAAACTAGCAACTCTTTCATTCCGGTACTTTGATGGCATTCTTCCACCTTACCTCTCCTGCTGTCTGTGCTCGTATATAAAACAAATTTTAGCATTTGTAGAGCGCACTTCCATGGCTAGGACGGCACTGTTCTAGAATAATGATATTAATAATGTACTCTTTTATGTGCTATTTCTCAAAATTAGAGCACATAGCCCCTCACAAAGCAAAGAACTAAAACACAGCCAAAATAAACTTCCGCGAGCGCGTGTGTGTGCGTACGCGCGCGGCGCACACACACACACACACACACACACACACACACACACACACACACACACACACACACAGAGTCAATATAAGCATAGGCATAGGTTGAAGAGGTGAAATTTCAAAGATGATTTGAAAGGTGTGACTGCGATCGATGATCTAACTTTTCAAGGGAGACTGTTCCAGTCAAACAATGCAGCATAAAAAAAAGCTTTCTGACCAAGCGAGTGCGTGCGCACAGATGGAAGACAAAGACTGGAAGAAACAGAAGGGGGAGGAGGAGAGTTTACCGGAAGCACCATACCATCATAGCACAGAAATTGACATATGGCATCATACCATCATAGCACAGAAATTAAAGCAGTGTCCGTCCGGCATTGCGCAGCGACCACCGCACCATGCAATTGCTGTCCCAACCGCTATGCAGAACAGAGTCACAATGTCCGTAGCTCCGCCGCTGGAAACAACTGAAGCAAAAGTCCAACTCTCTCTCTCTAGCCCAGCACCACCACCCTGCTCTTGACCTCTTCTGGGCTAGCTTCTTCTTGAGAGTCCAGCTCACCTCCCTCCTCTTGATCTCTTCTGGGCTAGCTTCTTCGTGAGAGTCCAGCTCACCTCCCTCCTCTTGATCTCTTCTGGGCTAGCTTCTTCGTGAGAGTCCAGCTCACCTCCCTCCTCTTGATCTTTTCTGGGCTAGCGTTCTTCGTGAGAGTCCAGCTCACCTCCCTCCTCTTGATCTCTTTTGGGCTAGCTTCTTCTGGAGTCCAGCTCACTTCCCTCTCCTTTGATCTCTTCTGGCTAGCTTCTTCGTGAGAGTCCAGCTCACCTCCCTCCTCTTGATCTCGCCTGGACTGCTGTTCTTCTGAGTCAACTTAAGCTCACCTCTTCCATCCTTTCCGATCTCCTTTCTCGTGTCCGCTAGCGTCTTGTGTAGACAAGAATAGTACTGTAACTTTGACATGTTTTGTGTATGTTATTAGTAGTGTTGTTGTATATAATGATAATTATTAACAATAAGTCTTTTATAGTGTTATGCACCGTGGAAAAAATCCCACTGACATCATGCCGCTTACAAACTATAGAAATAAACAATCATAAAAATGAAAACATTAAACCGGTATCTATGAAAGGAACTGTTCATAGTATTGATTTTTATTATTATTTCTTTCCATAGTTCGTATTTTGTGATACTGTACAGTGCCGTAAGCTCATAGTTTTCTCATGGGGGTATAACGCTACAAGGAATTATTATTAGTATCATTATTATTGTTATAACAACGCCAACAGCAGCAGCAACAGACATAACGACACGTTGTCAGCGCCCTCGGTAAAATATGCAAAACCTTCGAGTACTAATATAAGACTAGAGAATAGTCACGTATCGAAACACGCATCGGGCGCGTCCGCCCCGAATAAACACACACACACACACACACACACACACACACACACACACACACACACACACACACACACACACACACACACACACACACACATTGTTCCATCTCGAATCGAACGATTTTAGTTTTATTTGTGTTGGCGTAAACGTTGTGGGCATTATTATAAGAGAAACACGGCCTCGTATATAGCTTGAGTTGTCTATGGTGAAGCACTGAACAGAAAACATCATAGCTCAACCCAAAACAGATAAGTAGTTTAGCTTTCCATCTCATTTTTCATCGTTTTTCACTGTTTAACGGTTGCACTGTGTATCGTTTTGTAGCTTGATAAAGGGGATTACCCCGAAAATTTGCAGGTGGTGTTTTATCCTAATAAACAGCGTTCTTTCGAACCTTTTAGGTGTTAGCATCTTGAGTTGTCTGTGTCGTTATCAAACTTACTGCCATTTGAGCACCAACAAAAGAGAGACAAACATATGGTGTAACCAGTTACGGCAGTGGTCGGATGAAGGATTTCGTAAATCGATACTTGGGGTTTGGGTGCGTGCATCAGCTGGTTTCTTCCTCTACTTCTTGTCAATGTTGGTCAAAGTGTCTTTTGAATAGGGAACTCATTCAAAATCCTGGACAGCTTCAATTTCCAGGATGCATAAAATGTTCCCATTCTTTCATGAGGCTGACAGAAACCTCATACGGTTTATTTGGGACGAGGAAGGGGGGAAGGGTGTAAGCGAGGGAATGGGTAATTAGGCTATAGGGTACCTAAGTTGAGATGCTCACTCAAAGCGTTCTCCGACCGGGAAGGGGGTAATAATTTTAAGTGAGGGAATGGGGTAGGCTATAGGGTACCTAAGTTGAGAAGCTCACTCAAAGCGTTCCCCGCGGACCGGCAGACGTGCGTGACCGACTACGGCCAGAACAATAGATATTAAGGTGATAGGGTTCCCGCCAGTGCAAAGCAGCTTGTGTAGGCCTTCTTTGCATTTTGCTCTTTCAACCGTTGTAGGAAAACGTCAAAGAGACAGTGTCCGCGGAAGCAATTGTTGTGAGAAAAAAAAATCCTGACTGACTGTTGGGGTTTCACGTCCACAAAAACCTCTTACGGTTTATTCGGGACGAAGGAGATAGGTAGAGGTGGGGGTCGGGGGGTGGAGGGGGGTACCTGTGAATAGCTCGTCCCAAGGGCCCCGACTTCACATAGTTCAGGAGCTGTGTGAGAGTCGAGGTGGCCGTCCTGGGCTGTCCGTCCTAACGAGCCTTCTGGTTTCCGTGGACGTAAAGCTATAATGAATCATGCTTCGGCATTGGTCACAGCTTGTCCCTAATATGTCAACTGACATCTGAGGACATTAAGCATCACTTCATCATCATCGCCCCGACTAGCAGAAATAGAAAATACCGCCAGCACCAAAATGATAGGTAGTAAGGTGGTGGGGAACTCGTCAGTGCAGAGCAACTTGTGTGCTTTGCAACTTGCTTATTTTGAACAGTTGCGGGGAACAAAGTCACAAAGACTATCCATGCACAACCAACTACTGAGAACAACAGAAGCAAAAGACGATCCAACTCACTAGGTGAGAGCCCAGCTCCATCTCCCTGTTCACGCAGCTCTTGGGCTCTCAAGAACATTTTACTGATTGATTGTAGGACTTAACCCCTTCACTGCCCCAGCATGTAAAATTTCCGGGCTGAGAGAGATGTACGTAGGCACCTGCAAACAGTATATCTGCCGGTCCTATAGCACATCTGCTTTCAATGCTATGCGTTTCGATGAAAATCCTTTCACATTTGGCACTTTTACTGCTCATTTTCAAGCGACATCATGGCAGTGAAGGGGGTTAACATCCACAGAGACCACAAACGGTATATTGGGGACGGGGGAGAGGGGAGGATCGGGTACCTGTGAATAGTTCGTCCCTAGCGCCAGGACTCTCAAAGACCGAAGAGACCGTCATGCAGCCACTACAGAACAACAGGTGTTAAGGTGGCGGGGACTTCGCCAGCGCGAAACAACTTGTGTACTAGCTAGTCCGGCATTTCTTTCAACAGCTGTGTGGAACACAGTCACAAAGACAGTGCGGAGAAACAACTGTTGAAACCTGAAGCAAAGGATAGTCCAATTCATTATGACAGCCCAGCTCCATCTCTTTTGCAGACCGCTTCCGGGCTTCAACATTTTCCTCTAATTCTTCTTTTTCAGTGTTGCTTAACGTCCACAGAGACCGTACGGAATACTTGGGACTGGGAGCCCTGGACTTCCACCTCATCTTCCACACAGCTCCTGAGCTCTGACAATGTTCCTCTTCTTTCTTTTCTCACGGTGCTTTACGTCCACAAAAACCATAAGGCTTATTAGGGACGGGCGAATGGAGATGGGGAAAGAGGGAGGTAATATACCTATCGCTACACTGTCATCACCAGAATGATTCCTGTATTAAGATGAGAATTAAGCGATGAGAGCCATTTTTATTTTTGTCATTAATTGTGAGGGACAAAGTATCAAGACAGTGTCCACAAACCACAACATTTTTTAAGAGAAGGGAGAACAAAAAGCGGAGTCGAGCCGAGGCCCTTCTGCTTACCAGCCTAACGCCTTGCCGCTGGGCCAAACCGGCTCACAAATTTTCCTTTGAGTTGGTTGAGTGTTGCTTTGCGTCCACAGAAACCGTAGGCTTATTAGGGTCGGGAGCCCAGGACGGCCACCTCGACTTTCACACAGCTCCAGAGCTCTGAATTTATTTTCCTCCGAGTCCTAGGGTTTTTAATGTTGTGACAGCCAGCTAGCGCGCGGTATGACGGGCCGGGCAAGTAAACATGGTGCTTAACGTCCACAGAAACCGTAAGGCTTATTAGGGACGGGGAGAAGGTGGGGGAGGTGGTGTGGAGGTGAGGGGAAGAGGGAGATCATATACCTGTCGCTACACTGTCACCACCAGAATGACTTCTGCATTAAGATGGGCAGCGATGAGAGCCATTTTAATGTTTCAGTAGAAGTGATGGACAAAGTCACAAGACGGTGTCCACAAACCACAACCTTTTTGAAGGGAAAGGAGAGCCGAAGCGGATTCGAACCGAGGTCCTTCCGCTTACCAGCCTAACGCCTCACCGCTAGGCCAAACCGGCTCACTGACGGGCCGGGCAGCACCATCCTGTCCTTTAAGCCTGTCCCGCATTGTCACGTGTGGCTAGCGTTAGACTGCGCGAGCCCGTGATTAAGTGTGGGAAGGATGAATAGCTCTTAATCAGCCTCCTGGTCGCACCGAGCTTACCTCCCAGCCGTGGCTAAACTGCCTTAGCGGCTATTAGGGCAGCACCGTCGCTTTAAAGTGCGGCAGGTACACTTCAGTCTATAATCACCGCATCGAAAGGAGCGGCTTTGTCGCTGCAAGTCTGGGGAGTGGAGAGAATGCAGTCTGTGCAAAGTTCAGCGGGCTGTAACGAGGAGTGGCGTGGGAGAGGAATCGATCTGTCTGCAACAGAGTGTCCATACAACGACGATTATTATTAATATTATTAATATTATAATTTATTAGCTGCTGCAGTTACGCTAGAACAGTTCTGGCCTGGCGTTTTTAGGTGGACCTAGGGACTGAACCTGTGATCCCCTCTTCTCTCCCCCCCCCCCCCCCACCCACCCACGCACAACCTCCCCCCCCCTCCCCGTCCCCCCTCCCCGACCCCACCCACCGTCTACACCACATGCCCCCCCCCCCCCCCTCCCTCACGCGCCTCCCATCCCGAGCCCGTCGCCTCAACATTACTTTTCGCACGTGTCAAAACTGCTGACCAGGCCGCTTTCCGCACACGCATTTCATGCTCCTCGACACTTGCAATCGAATAGCAGCATCCGCGCATACCCTAATGTCAGCATTTCACACATTCCCGTTCCACGCCGCTGTTTTATAGAGCGTTCGACCAGGTCAGTGTTAGATTTCATTGGATTAAGTCAGGCGAGGTCAGATGGACCTTGTGGTGTATATCTGAACTTCACGGCCTTTGGCCAGTGAGATTCAGAGCTCAGGAGCTGTGTGAAAGTCGAGATGGCCGTCCTGGGCTCCCGTCCCTAATAAGCCTACGGTTTCTGTGGACGTAAAGCAACATTCAATAAAAAATAAAAAATGGCCAGAGAGATTAGACCTCTTGGTACCATTAGACCGGACTGCACAGGGGACGACTGAGATTGGACCCAGTGAACCTGAAGCCCGTGATCTCTTACACAGAATGGAGTCTCTCCCTTCTCCTATGGCTGTGTGGGTCTGAATCAATACAATCGCAGGTACAATGCGATGCACGGCGAATCCTGTCTTGCGTTCCTTAACGCGAACGTCATCTCGAGGCCCTTTTTCCATTACGCTACGGTTTCGTTCTCGACGAACGGCTTCTGTGTGGCGTCTTGTTTTACATATGTGTGTACTTAGTTATACAGCTAAATTCGCAGCCCACAAAGCGGCTCCCTAATGCAATTTATTTGATGGTTTAGCTGGAGTCCAATTCGCTTAGAAATTCTATGCCATGGCAGCCACTGCCGCATTAGCAGAGACAGAGGTGATAGAATACATTATTATATGCAGTCTCACAAGAGAAAAGTTAATTCTTCTTAAATTAAGTCCCCTGTTGATCAACCGCGCCCCCCCCCCCCCCCCCCCCCCCCCGCCCTAAAAAAAAAAATACAAGAAAAATTAGTATATATATTGAGAGAGAGATTTACAACACAATATTTAATTCGCAAAAGCTTCGTATGCTCTAATTACTCCTAACCTTTAATTATTTTTATCTGGACATGCTGATGAGCAGACAAGCTTTTCTTCTTCTCTCTGTAGTTTCTTTTTAATCTTCTTTTGGGGGGATTCTTTATTTTGTTGTTGTTGTTTGTTTGTTTTTGGGGGTGTGTGATATTTAGTCTTTTTTGTTGTTGTTCTGTTTTGTTTATTGTTGTTGTGTTGTTGTTGTTGTTGTTCTCTCTCTCTCTCTCTCTCTCTCTCTCTCTCTCTCTCTCTCTCTCTCTCTCTCTCTCTCCTCCTCTCTCTCCTCTCTCTCTCTCTCTCTCTCTCTCTCTCTCTGTGCTCCAGTGGAGAAATAGTAACGAGCAAAGAGGGATTCGACTGACGACCTCGATTTTCCCCGAAACTAGATCCCATCTGTGTCTGGCTGCGAGTAACCTTCGAATACCATTACCTAACGGTCCAAAGCGTTCAGGCCTAGCGTAGTTAACTCTAAACATTGCGCGGGCAAACCGATAAAACGTTTTGCGAACGCCTGCATCAAAGAACACAATGCGGGCTTATTATGAGGGAAAAACAAAGCGTTCAAAGAAATCGAAAGAAGATGACATGCACTTACTATGCTTTTCTCCCGCTACTTTTCTTTCTTCTCTCCCTCCACGACCCCTTCTTTTTCTTCTTCTTCTTCTTCTTCTTCTTCTTCTTCTTCTTCTTCTTCTTCTACTTCTTCTTGCCGCCTTCTTCTTCTTCTCCCGCCCTGATATAACCCTAATGGTTGACTGGGCATAAAACACCAAGTTACTTTCTTCTTCTTCTTCTTCTTCTTCTTCTTCTTCTTCTTCTTCTTCTTCTTCTTCTTCTTCTTCTTTCTCTTCTTTCGCCCTGATATAACCTAATGGTTGACTGGCATAAAACCCAAGTTACTTTCTTCTTCTCTTCTTCTTCTTCTTCTTCTTCTTCTTCTTCTTTCTTCTCTTCTTCTTCTTCTCTTCTTCTTCTTTCTTTTGCCTGATATAACCTAATGGTTGACTTTGGCTAAACACCAAGTTACTTTCTTTCTTCTTCTTCTTCTTCTTCTTCTTCTTCTTCTTCTTCTTCTTCTTCTTCTTCTTCTTCTTCTTCTTCTTCTTCTTCTTCTTCTTCTTTCGCCCTGATATAACCATAATGGTTGACTGTGCATAAAACACCAAGTTACTTTCTTCTTCTTCTTCTTCTTCTTCTTCTTCTTCTTCTTCTTCTTCTTCTTCTTCTTCTTCTTCTTCTTCTTCTTCTTCTTCTTCTTCTTCTTCTTCTTCCTTCGCCCTGATATATCCGTACTGGTTGATTGGGCGTGAAAGATCAAGTTACTTACTCACTTACATCGTCTTCTTTTTCAGCTTTCGAAGTCATCAACATAACCGTACTGGCTAACTGGGCGTGAAAGATCAAGTTGCTAATTACTCACTTACTTCGTCTTCTTTTTCAGCTTTCGAAGTCATCAGCTTAGATTCTGATGCTTTGCATGGGACGCAAGGAGAACGGAAGATGGTGCTATTAGAGTATGATTGATTTCTGAATCAATTGGTGGTTCCTTAAGCTTAAAAGCGTGCTGTAAAGCCCTTTCCTGAAATATTCGGTTCTAAATAATCAAGCAGTGAATGAAATTAATGAGACGCTTTGACGTGTACAATATACAGTCGATTGGTCAGACACTGTCTTTGTCGTGTACACCAAACGGACTAACAACTTTTTTTTTCATCTTCATCATTCTGTCAACTTTCCATTGTTCCGGCCATTTCACCAATTTTCCGTCTTTTCATTATTCCATCAAATTTCCTTCGTTTCCACCATTCTATCAACTTTCCCTCGTTTCTACCATTCTGTCAGCTTTCATCCGCTTCTACCATTCTATCAAATTTCCAGCATTTTATCTACTTTCCGTAATTCCGTACTTCTCTATCACCCCATGAACTTTTCATCGTTTTATTAACATTCCGCCATTAATTTTTTGTCGAAATTTCTGTCGCTTCATCAATCCATCAACTTTATACCATTTCCACCATTCCATCATCAATTTTTCCTCATTACATTTCGCCTTTCCATTAATTTTCCAATATTTCATCTACTTTCCGTCTTTTCCATCGTTCCGCTAACTTTCCATCAGTCCAGCAACGCTT
>JABMCL010002470.1:190000-195000 GCA_018857735.1 Alviniconcha marisindica
AAAGCAGGCAAGCTTTCGGCGTAAACTCGTTCTTCTCCCAGAACACTGGCGGAAAATTTTCATTTCGATCTCATCCATTAGGGTCAACAAGTGCGAAGGGCTGTCCCATATATTGTCTGACGGAACATAACAGGACAGAAGATCTTTTAAAGAGTAAGTCGATGACCTTTTTCTATTGTGGGGCGGGGGTGGGTATAGGCGAGGGAGCTGTTCTCTATAGCAACCGTGATTAAGTTTCTACTCACAGTCACGACCATCTTCCTTGACGAGAAAGGGCCATCGCCGATCAGACAAACATTGCAACCATTTCAAAGGCAACCCTGGGGAATCTTCTTAGAGACTGATTGGAGCGCTTATGGGTTTTTCCGAGCGTGTTCAGATGTCCGTCTAGAACCGAACTGAACTGAACTATGAGTCTGCGATAGAGGAGGAAATCGGTAGTTTTTTAACCCAATCTTTCCCCCTTTGAATGTCATGTGGTGTTTATGTCATAGTGTCTGCCAGCTGCCCATTGTAAGATAAAATACGATCAGATAATACTTTGTTGTCCTTAACCCTTTCACCGCCGTGCTTTCCGCACCGTTACTCGAAAAACGACCAATAGACGTACCAAATTTGAAATCATTAAGGCTTTTTCGCATGAGCACGTGAAAGGACTTCTACCAAAATGCACAGTATTGAAAGTAGTTGTTATAGGCCCATCAGATATGCTGTTTGCAGGCGTGTGCGTAGACGTGTATGTGTGTGCACTTTTCAGCCCAGAAAATTTACGAGCTGGGGCAGGTAAGGGGTTAATAGGAAATTTGCTTTCAAACATACCATCAATGTAACATGTAAATGAATAAAAATCTATTTAAACGTATGATAATTCAACATAAGACATCTATATATATATACAGAAAAAAAAGTGTTTAAACAAATTACAAAAATAGCTAATAACAAGTTAATAACAACATTACAGCAAGCATATGACGTCTTTCCGGTACAGAAAAAATAAATAAAAATAAAGCCTCTGAATAAAAAGTTGGCGTTAAAGTATATGAGGTGGCAACCTCATATACTTTAACGCCAACTTTTTATTCAGAGGCTTTATTTTTTTCTGTCTGCTGCTGTTTGTGCGATCTTGATTTGAAAGTTCATGTATATCGTTTTACACACGTAAGATAATTAAAGAAAGAAACGGAAACCTTTTGTTTGTATGTTTTTTGTTGTTGTTGTTTATTTGTTCATTGCAGAGGCGGTGTGCTGCTTTCAGACGGGTCCGGAGGACAGGGTTAGTGAACATGGAAAACAGGGGCAAGTGATCTGAAGTCCATAAGCTGATGCCATTTTCTTCTTCCAGGCAGAACGGTCTTGGGGTAAGACAGAATCTCGTGTGACTGAAGGTCTTGGGATAAGACAGAATCTCGTGTGACTGAAGGTCTTGGGATAAGACAGAATCTCGTGTGACTGAAGGTCTTGGGATAAGACAGAATCTCGTGTGACTGAAGGTCTTGGGGAAAGACAGAATCTCGTGTGACTGAAGGTCTTGGGGTAAGACAGAATCTCGTGTGACTGAAGGTCTTGGGGAAAGACAGAATCTCGTGTGACTGAAGGTCTTGGGGTAAGACAGAATCTCGTGTGACTGAAGGTCTTGGGGTAAGACAGAATCTCGTGTGACTGAAGGTCTTGGGGTAAGACAGAATATTGTGTGCCTGGAGGTCTTGGGGTTGACAGAATCTCGTGTGACTGAAGGTCTTGGGGTAAGAGAGGGTCTCGTGTGACTGAAGGTCTTGGGTAAGACAGAATCTCGTGTGACGGAAGGTCTTGGGTAAGACAGAATCTCGTGTGTCGGAAGGTCTTGGGGTAAGACAGGATCTCGTGTGACGGAAGGTCTTGGGGTTGACAGAATCTCGTGTGACGGAAAGAGAGCTAGATCCGCTAATAACCAGATACTGGTTATGGGTATTGATTAAACGTCTGATAAATTATACACGGGTCGCTGGAATTAATGAAATGTCTGACACACTATGCATGAGTCGTAAATGTCGCCGAATAAAATGTTTTATGAGATGAGCACTGGTCATCAGTGCTGCATGTTCAGTGGCTGATTGTAAGGGAGTCGTTAAGTTTGATTAGCCGTCTGATAAGCTTACAAGGGTCGTGATTAAATGTTTTGATGAAACGAAAAAAGACAAAATTGCGCCTTTAAGCTTAAGGAACTAGCCTTCTCAGATTAGACCCCAAAATAACTCCTCGAGAGCTTGGAATAGGTTAAAAAGGAATACGATCCGCTGTGTAAGTTTTGTGATTAAAAACACCACACATTTAATATAGATTTTTTGTTGTTGTTTTTTGTTTTGTTTTGTTGTTGTTTTTAAGTTCTCAGTGTGACTGCAACGGCCCTTTTTTCATCATTCCCGAGTTTTCGTTTGACGTCACCAAAGTGTCTTTGACGTCACGGGTATAATCCCACTCCGAGCATCGCTTTCCGGCACCTTCCTCCAAACTCTGCCAGATTTAGTTACGCCACTGAAGGGGCTCTCTTTATCTCCGCGCAGCTGTCCAGCGACGCGGTCAGCGCCCTCCGAAAGGTTTGGGTACTGAAAAGACTGTGGAAGCAACCTAGCGCCCAAGCACGCACGTAAACATGAGACGCATGCACCCATGGTAAAAAAAGAAAAAAAGAATTCCGTCTCGATTCAAATGATTGTGGTTTTGTTTGTGCTGGTGTAAACTTTGTTGGCGGCTAGAAATGACACGCCTTGTTTTATTTGAGTTGTTTGTAACAAACTTACTACTGTTTGAGCACCAACAAAAAAACTGCTCGTTAGCTGACAGTTTTCTGGGACCAATGTCGTAACTAAATATGGCAGTGGTTGAAGGAAGGATGTCGTAAACCAGTGCTTGGAGTTTGGGGTATAATATGGCAGAAGCTCTCTGGTCTGGCGTACAGGTCACAGAAGAAAATGCACATACTTTTTACTTTTGTCACCGCTTTGTGTGTGTGTGTGTGTGTGTGTGTGTGTGTGTGTGTGTGTGTGTGTGTGTGTGTGTGTGTGTGTGTGTGTGTGTGTGTGTGTGTGTGTGTGTGTGTTGCTATTGGGTTGTTTGTTTGTTTTTTGTTTGTTTGTTTGTTTGTTTTTTGCTGCTGCTTTTGTTTTTCTTTTTTCTTTTTTGTTGTTGTTCCGGAAGCTCAGACGGCTAGTTTCGTAATTAAAGGACAGTACAAAGCGATGTGCAAACTTTTTGGGTTTGGGGGGGGGGGGTGGATGGGAGGGGGCTCTTGTTAAAGTAACAGACCATTTTCGGTCGGTTCAGGTCTCGCCAAGATAGAAAGCAAACATGAGATCTACGTGTACACAAAACGAGCGTGACGTGAAAAAGATATGACGTGTGAGACAAAGTGGGTGGGTACAAGGAATAATACAGTTCAACCTCGAAAAAGGACAGGCAAGCATCTAGTTCTAGTTGTATTGTTGAAACGTTTAACAAACTATGCATGGGTCGTAGGTATTTATCAGATGTCTCAACCTATGCGCGGATCCTGGGAACTCAGTAGACGTCTTAACCTATACACGGGTCATGGGCATTGAGTAGGCGTCTTAACCTATGCACGGATCGTCGGCATTGATTAGACGTCATAACCTATACACGGGTCGTGGGCATTGATTAGACGTCTTAACCTATACACGGGTCGTGGGCATTGATTAGACGTCTTAACCTATATACACGAGTCGTGGGTATTCATTAGATGTCTTAACCTATATACACGAGTCGTGGGTATTCATTAGACATCACAACCTACAAGCCCACATGGGTCGTGGGTGTTGAGTAGACATCTTAATCTATATACTGGTCGTGGGTATTCATTAGACGTCTTAACCTATATACACGAGTCGTGGGTATTCATTAGACATCACAACCTACAAGCCCTCATGGGTCGTGGGTGTCGAGTAGACATCTTAATCTATATACTGGTCGTGGGTATTCATTAGACGTCTTAACCTATATACACGAGTCGTGGGTATTCATTAGACATCACAACCTACAAGCCCTCATGGGTCGTGGGTGTCGAGTAGACATCTTAATCTATATACTGGTCGTGGGTATTCATTAGACGTCTTAACCTATATACACGAGTCGTGGGTATTCATTAGACATCACAACCTACAAGCCCACATGGGTCGTGGGTGTTGAGTAGACATCTTAATCTATATACTGGTCGTGGGTATTCATTAGACGTCTTATCCTATATACACGAGTCGTGGGTATTCATTAGACATCACAACCTATAAGCCTACATGGGTCGTGGGTGTTGACTAGGCATCTTAATCTATATACTGGTCGTGGGTATTCATTAGACGTCTTAACCTATATACATGGGTCGTGGGTATGCATTAGACGTCATACCTATACAATATACACGTGTCGTGGGTACTGATTAGACATTTTAACCTATACACGGATCATGGGTTGCCTGCTTATTAAATGTCTGATAAATTTCACACGATTTATATGTATTTGTATGGATTTATAAGTCTTACATTTTCAACTTATGCAAAGGTCGTGAGTACTCTTTGTACGTGGGATAAAGTACACGGGTTGCGAGTATTGATTAAACGTCTAACGCACTGTACAGCACTTGTGAGTCTAGTGATTAAATGCCTGATAAACTATACAGGAGTCGAAAATAGTAATCATATATCTCATAAAGTGTACACCGGTCATGAATACTGATTAAACGTCAAAAAAAGTATACTTTAGCCTTAGTGTTGACTTTATCATCGAATAAAATGTTCTCCTGTCTTGAGTACTGACTAAATGTCTTGAAAGGGTTGATAGACTGCACGGGTTGTGAGTAGGTAGATTCGATGTTTGAGAAACTATAGAGAAAACCTTCTTCTTCTGACAGTATTTCAATCCTAACTAATATCAGTTCCCAGTTTCTGCTACAGTCAGTGTGTGTGTGTGTGTGTGTGTGTGTGTGTGTGTGTGTGTGTGTGTGCGTGCGTGCATGC
>JABMCL010002470.1:202500-212500 GCA_018857735.1 Alviniconcha marisindica
CCTTCATAAACCGCAACTCTAATCACAATGCCTTTTTGATGTTTTCTCCAGAAGTACGCAGATCTTATAGCCACAGCCAGGGTACTTTGTCTGCTCTTAGTGCTTCTGGCCCAGACACAAAGCTACAACCACAATCTGACCCGATCCACATAGGAAGTTGGCAGCTTCCGAAAGGGTCAGTAACTCCATCGATCCGACAGAAGGGAAAGAACTCCTGGAAGCCTGGCATAAAAGTGTACAGTCCAGTAATTTTTTCGCGAAAAAGCCAGACGTTGGAGATAGAGAAAGGGGAGAGAAACGAGAGAGAGAGAGAGAGAGAGAGAGAGAGAGAGAGAGAGAGAGAGAGAGAGAGAGAGACAGAGACAGAGACAGAGAGACAGAGACAGAGAGAGACAGAGAGAGACAGAGAGAGACAGAGACAGAGAGAGAGAGAGAAAGAAAGAGAAATCAGGTTATCATGGCGGGTATTACCACCGTTATTTCCCCGGGGAAATTGAAGGAAATTACAAGATAGGGAGCTTTCTGAGACTCGCTGCCCTCTCAATCACACCCGACTTACGAAAGAGCCAGAACATGCGGGAAAGGTCAAGAGTGGAGCCCGATGTGACAAATGTCTTAATGGGAAACATCCTGTTATTTCCTGCAACTCACTATTTCTTTCAACTGGAACCAAAGTTAATGCACGTATGCGGCGTCCCACGATCGCACGATTGGAAACAGTGGACAGCATTGAAACAATACACGTGCAGTGTAGAAATACAAGTACATAAGTGACTGTAGTAAATCAGAGACTTGATAGTCTGATGACGTGGAGTAATGAGGGCAAGTTGACTACCAGCGTTCACAAAAAAAGAGAGCAAAATACATGCAAGCGGTTAAGACTTAACGCTTTTTGATCAGATAAATCAAAACTGTCTCTTCCTTTTTCTTCTTCCTTTTTTAAGGGGATGGGGGGACATTCTATCTTGACCTGTTATTTTGGTTTACTCTGCACAAACAGAGAGAAGACGCTAGTAGTTATATTGGTTTAATTTAGGTGTCTGAACCTACAGTTACAGGCCTGCTTGGGTAGTTCCCCCTAGCCTCCACCACGGCCACACTCACCACACGCACAACCACCACAGTCATAACCATCATCATCGCTTCCATCACCACAGTCATTACCACCACCATCATCACACCCATCATCATCATCATCATCATCATCATCATCATCACCATTATCACCCCACCACCATCAGCCACTCCCATCACCACCACCACCGTCACCATCATGACCCCCATCATCATCATCATCATCATCAACCACTCCCATCACTACCATCACCATCATCGTCACCACCACGACCGCAGTCATCATCATCACAACTACCACCACCATCATCACCTCTGCAATCACTACCCGCTCCCACCGCTATCATTATCGTCATTACTACCACCACTCTGACCACTATAGTCACCGTTATCACCATCACCACACAACTATCACCACCATCAAAACTACCATCAGTGCTACTATCGCTCCGACCACTACAGTCACCGTTATCACCATCACCACCCAACTATTACCACCACCATCACCATCACCAATGCTACTACCACTCCGACCACTACAGTCACAGTTATTACCATCACCACCTAACTATCAGCACCACCACAACCATCATCAATGCTACTACCACTCCGACCACTACAGTCACAGTTATTACCATCACCACCCAACTATCAACACCACCACCGCTATCATCAATGCTACTACCACTCCGGCCACTACAGTCACCGTTACCATCATCACCACCCAACTATCACCACCACCACCACCGTCACCAATGCTACTACCACTCCGACCACTACAGTCAGCGTTATCACCATCACCACCCAACTATCACCACCACCACCACCACCACCACCATCATCAATGCTACTACCACTCCGACCACTACAGTCACAGTTATTACCATCACCACCCACCTACCAACACCAACACCACTATCATCAATGCTACTACCACTCCGGCCACTACAGTCACCGTTACCATCATCAACACCCAACCATCAACACCACTACCACCACCATCAGCGTCCCCATTACCATCATAGTCCCCATCACCATCATAGTCCCCACCACCATCATAGTCCCCATCACCATCACGTTCACCTCCACCACCAGCGTCAACAGCATCGTCACCATCACTACCACTATCAGCGTCACCATCATCGTCACCATCATCATCATCATCACCATCGTCATCAACATCACCACCATAACCATCACCACCACCACTGTCACCTCTACCACCAAAGTTGAAGAAGAGAGAGAGACGCGGGACGAGCGTGGAACCGATTCGCCAGCGTTGGGAAGTGCCCTTAATCATGTTTCGCTGGGGTGTTGGCGACTTGGCTCCGCTGATAAAAGGGCGGGGAAAGTACAGGAAAATTCCATTCCGTCCCCCTTTTTTCCGCCAAGACCCCGCGCAAAGGTCAGATTCATCCAATTCTTATCAATTTGACTTACCGAGAATAAGTCAGTCCTTCCGGCGGAGGCGCGAATCCCCCTCGGAACCAGTCTGTGTTGGAACATTACTGCTTACATGGAAAAATGGGAGGAGGCAATCCTTCTTAAGACAGACGAGACCCCGAGGAAGTGGTCACTACTCTCGTGGAAAGATGGAAGTAGTGTAAGTGGTCGTACCCGTCACCGGCTGGTCCATCAGTTTCTGGTTTGTCTTAGGACAAGTCTGCTCTCGTGGAAAGATGGAAGCAGTGTAAGTGGTCGTACCCGTCACCGGCTGGTCCATCAGTTTCTGGTTTGTCTTAGGACAATTCTGCTCTCGTGGAAAGATGGAAGCAGTGTAAGTGGTCGTACCCGTCACCGGCTGGTCCATCAGTTTCTGGTTTGTCTTGGGACAAGTCTGCTCTCGTGGAAAGATGGAAGTAGTATAAGTGGTCGTACCCGTCACGAACAAGTCCATCAGTTTCTGGTTTGTCTTAGGACAAGTCTGCTCTCGTGGAAAGATGGAAGTAGTATAAGTGGTCGTACCCGTCACGAACAAGTCCATCAGTTTCTGGTTTGTCTTAGGACAAGTCTGCTCTCGTGAAAAGATGGGAGTAGTGCAAGCGGTAGTACCCGTCACGAACAAGTCCATCAGTTTCCGGTTTGTCTTAGGACAAGTCTGCTCTCGTGGAAAGATGGAAGTAGTATAAGTGGTCGTACCCGTCACGAACAAGTCCATCAGTTTCCGGTTTGTCTTAGGACAAGTCTGCTCTCGTGAAAATATGGGAGTAGTGCAAGCGGTAGTACCCGTCACGAACAAGTCCATCAGTTTCTGGTTTGTCTTAGGACAAGTCTGCTCTCGTGAAAAGATGGGAGTAGTGCAAGCGGTAGTACCCGTCACGAACAAGTCCATCAGTTTCTGGTTTGTCTTAGAACAGGTGAAAAGATGGAGTAGTGCAAGCGGTCGTACCCGTCACGGGCTATTCCATAGGTTTCTGGTTTGTCTTAGAACAGGCCTGCTCTCGCGGAAAGATGGAAGTAGTGTAGTGCCCATCAGCATTCGGTATGTCCTGTGACAACTCTGTACACCACAACACGGGAAAACTGGAACGTTGTAAGTAAGGGTATCTGTGACGGATAGTCCATTGGTAATATATATATATATGTCTGTGCAAGGACAGTTCTTCTTATGGTGGACATATGAAAGTAGTGCAAGCGGTCGTCCTTGTAACGAGAGAATCTGTCAGCATCTGGTATGTCCTACTACAATCAATGCACACAGACAAACTGTAGAAGTGTTAGTAAGGGTCCCTGTGGCAGACTAGTTCATCGGCAATAATTATGTCTAGGTTAGGACAACTCTTCTTACGTGGAAATATGGAAGAAGTGTAAACGGTCGTCCATGTTCGAGGCTAGTCCATCGCCATCTGGTATATATATTGCTATAGTTATGTCCTAGGACAAGTGTACGTACGCGAACAAATGGGTGTGATCTAAGTAAGCGTCTCTTTAACGGGTTGTTTATCGCCAATAATGCCTATGTTGTGGCAATTAACTCTTCTTACGTGGAAACATGGACTTAGTGTGGTGATTGGTTGTCCTCGTCACAGACGAGTCTACCCAGCAACTTTTCTGTGTTAGGACAACTCGTTCTGCTTGCGTCGAAAGATTACAGCAATCTTCCTTGTGGCATGTGAGCGCCTGGAGAACTTGTCTGTGCTTGGACAGCTCTGTTGTCGTGAAAAGATGGAAGAAGTGTGAGTATAGTCTCCCCTGAGTCAATCAGCAATTTGTCTGTGTCAGGACAACTCTAATATCGTGAAAAGAGAGAAACAGTGTGAACAATCGCCCCTTTGAGAAGCGAGTTTATCGAGTATTAGGACAATTTTTCTTACGTGAAAAGCAGTGTGAGTAGTCGTCCCTGTGACAAGGGAGCTAGTCCATCAGCAGCTCGTCTGTGTCAGATCAAAACACTTTTTTATGGTTTTAAAAGAACACACTTTTAAAATTATTCTTGTTCTTATATATGAACCCTTGTTGAGCGCCTCATGTCGAGATGAGCCCTGAGCACTCTACAATGGCAACTATATCGCTGTTCTAGCAGACCCACTGTGCTCTAGTTGCATGCGATTCTGAATGAGTGATTGCATGTATGCTATAGTGACTGAGTGAATGTAACACAGCGCGTTTTGAAAATCCACCCAAGTGGTTACAGCGCTGTTTGGTTATTACATGGCCGGTGCCACGTGAAACTTTGATGGAACAATATTATTTCATGAAATAATAAAGAAAATTTTTAAAGCACTCTTTTCAACTTTTTGTGTGTTTTGACCTTTTGGGGGAACACTATCGGTTAACTGTTTCAGTCTAGTCCGTGATAAGGCAACACTACTGTCGCGAAAAGATGAAAGTAGTGCAAGCAGTCGTCCCTGTCACAAGCGATTCCATTAGCAACTGGTCTGTGTTGGAACGACTAGTGACGTCGAAAGATGGAAATTTGTTGTATTTCTTTGTCACATGTGAGTGCCTCGGGAACTGGTCTCTGTTAGAACATTACTGCTTAGTGTGAAGATGGAAGTGGATTTTTGGGGGGTATTCAAGTAGAAAGGCCTGGATAAGGGCGTGGCTTCATACGGGGACAAACGGGAGCAGATGGCCGGTCCCGCTTGTGAATTGTAGTCACCAAAGAGTAGTATGCGTTAGGACGTCGCCACTCACTTGCAGCCATGGAAGCCGCTGATCCTGCGTGTGACAGACGAGTCCGCCAGCAATTGGAATGTGTTGCGACAACACTGTCCTTCCCTGGATAAATGCAAGTTCGAGGTAATTTACCTTGTAACAAGTGAGTACACTGGGAACACCCATGCTGTTTAGATAAAGATCCAAACACATAAAAGGTTTAAAAGAACGCTATTTATTAGGACAAGACAAAACCAGCAAGGCTACCAGACATTAGAACGCTAGTAGTCGTTCTGGTTCCAGACTTATTTTGATTATTTTTTATTTTATTTAGATAAACAACAGCAACGAACAGGCAAAGAGCAAAGACAGAAAGGTTTACATTATTTATGATCGTTGTGTCTTCTTCTTCTTCCTCTTCTTCTTCTTCCTCTTCTTCTTTTTCTTCTTCTTCTTCTTCCTCTTCTTCTTCTTCTTCTTCTTCTTCTTCTTCTTCTTCTTCTTCTTCTTCTTCTTCTTCTTCCGCCCCCTCCTCCTCCTCCGCCCCTTCCTATTCCTCCTCAACCACTTTCTCTTCTCCTCCTACTCTCTCCCTCCTCCTCCTTTTAACGCTTTTTCTCCACTTCTTCCTCTTTCTCCTCTTCTTCTTCTTCCTCCTGTTCCCCTCTTTCTCTTACTCCTCTTCCTTCCTGTACAATTGCTTTTTACTCTTCCGTAGGCAAGTTTGCCGAAAATGAGTGTTGTGTGTATGTTCATGAAAAAATGTACTAATTCTGAGCTTTCTGCAAATGTGCATATTGACAGGCAGTTGCGTTAACCTTTTTTCTATTCATGCTTAAAAACATTCATGCTTGTAGTATAGCAAGGACTGGCTGCTAGACAAGTCAAGATGAACCAAATGCTACTATTCGTGAATATTAAAGTTTTCGTGTTCGAGTTCCTCCCTGTTTCTTCGTCTTCCTTCACATGTTTGGCTGTGTTTGCGACTGAGTTCGTAGATCTGACTTCCTGTGGACGTAATATCCTGGACACGCCGGAGTAGAGTGAAATGACCCAGCAGACTGGCTGGCGGGCAAAGCAATCATCACAAGTGGCTTGCGTTTCGGAATATCAAGTATTGAGGAGCTTGAGACACTACCTGCGTACACAAGCTAAGGCTATCACACCAGCGATGGCCCGGAGGAGAGAGGCATAGAAAACGAAAGCGTTCGACAATCTTCCTTGAAAAACGAAAGGGCCAGAAGGGCCATCGTCAGTAATACTAACACTGGAACTGTTCCAAAGGCAGCGCTGAGGATACCTTTAAGAGAGACAGGGCGGAGCGCATAATGGGTTTTACGAGTGCATAGATACCATCTGGAACTGAACTGAACTTGAGTGTAGCTTTGGGCATGCGAAGACTTTACATGTGAACTGAATAATGACCGTGTTGGTTCAGCCTGAGGCTGACAGGACGTCAAAATCTAGTTACCAGTTCTACTAACGCCTCTGGGATCCTTCTTCGTCTCCTTTAAGTCTAGTGTAACGACAGGGCTTAGATGGAGGCGTTCGAGTGATATGAGTACATCACTTAAAACAGTAGCAACGTCTCAGCATATTCTGTAACAACAGCAAGAACTAGAACGACATGACAAAAAGAAGAGAAAAACAACAACCTAGCAGCTCCGTTTCTCGGACACAGGCAAGGGGAAAACAGGCTGCACGCGTCTGATGACAGAGAGAGAGACAGACAGAGACAGAGAGACAGAGACAGAGAGAGGTGAGTGAGGAAGGAAGGATAGACTGACAGGCACATCTCGACTCTGTCCACTTGCTCTCAGACACAAGAAAATGAGCAAGGCGATAAGGCGAACGCAGTCTGCAAGAAAGACAGGGTCGGTAAGTTCCATTTTAACCTTTTCACTTCCATGCTTGCCGCGCCGTCACTCTGAAAACGACCAACAACAGTGCAAAATTTGAAATCAGCCTTTTTTTCCCCCTTCGCGTGAGCACGCGAAAGGATTTCTATTAAAATGCATAGTACTGAAAGTAAATTTTGTTTTAGGACCATTAAATATACTGTTTGCAGGCGTGTATGTGAGTACTTTTCAGCCCGAAAATTTTACAAGCTGGGGCAGTGAAGGGGTTAATGTCCCGTCAGCCTCATAGGGTCACCTCAGGACGAATCGCACACTCACATTTATTTTACATCAGTTCAAAGCACAAAGCACTAAAACGCAAGTTTGTCTAATTCGCTGACACAACGTTAAAAATTAACAAGAGAGGCGAAGGAGGAGGAAGGAACAGACAGACAGACAAACAGACAGATACGCACGCAGGCAAGCAGACAGATCTCGGCTCTGTCCACTCGTTCTCAGACACGGGACAAACATGCAGCTAAGCGGGTAGACGAACACAGGCTGCAAGATCGTGGACTTACGCAGCTGGGATAGGAGGAGGAGGACGGAGGGGGGTGGGGTGGGGGGGGCGCAGAGAGACAGACAGTCGACAGACCGGTCTGGACTCTGTCCACTAGTCCTCAGACACAGGACAAACAGGGCGAGGGGCGCCGGCGGAGGAGCTACATGGACAGGAGCAAGGCTGAATGGATGTGTCCTGGGCAGACAGGGTCCTCGCCGGGGAAGCCTGCAGCCACGCCACAGCGGCCAGGGAGCGAAACAACGCCGGCTATTAAGAGAACTGATGGTTTAAGCGGCGCTGACCCTGTTCGATTGGCTTGATCCGGCCCCACGAAGTTTGCATCCTCCTCCTCCTCCTCCTCCTCTCTTATCCCTCCGCTTCCTCTTCCTCCTGTTTCCCTCCTCTTCCTCCTTTTTCTCCTGCTCCTCTTCCTCCTCCAAATCTTCCTCTTCTTCTTTTTCTTCCTTTTCTTCTTCTTCCTCTTCTTCCTCCCCTCCTCCTCCTCTTCTTTCCTTCCTCTTTCTCCTTTTCTCCTGCCCATCCTCCTCCACCTCCTCTTCCTCTTTATCCTCTTCTTCTTCCTCCTCTTCTTCTTCCTTTTCTTATTCTTCGTCTTTTTCCTTCCTTCCTCCTCCTCTTTCTCCTCCTCTTTCCTTCCTCTTTCTCCTTTTCTCCTGCCCACCCTCCTCCATCTCCTCCTCCACTTCCTCCTCTTTTTCTTCTTCTTCTTCTTCCTCCTCGTATTCTTCCTCCTCTTCTTCTTCCTCTTCCTCTTTTTTCTCCTCCTCCTCCTCTTCAACCTCTTCTTCTTCTTCTTCTTCCTCCTCCTCCTCCTCTTTTTCCTCCTCCCCTTCCCCTTCTTCTTCTTCCTCTTCTTCTTTCTTCTCTTTTCCTCTTCCTCCTCCTCTTATTCTCCCTCTTTCTTTTCCGTCTCCTCTTCCCTTCTCCTCCCTCTCCTCCTATACCTTCTGCTCCTCCTCGTCTTCTTCTTCTTCTTCGCCCTGATATATAACGGCCATGGTTGATTGAGTGGGCGTTAAAAACCAATTACATCCATCTATCCTCTTTCTTCCCCTCCTTTTCATCTTCCTCTCCTCTCCACGTTCGATTCACGTGCTCCAGGCCGAGCGGCCCCGTGCAGTGCTGGACAACAGAACGGACACTTGTCCAGTTTCCCTTGCCGGACAGACGGGCATTGTCAGCAAGAGCTGGAGATGCGGGCTAATTATTGACCTGAGATGGGAGATTAGCCCTGCTCGGCTTGTTGGGGAGGATTCGTCCGCCCCTGCCTGTGGTAAGTAATAGGCTTGGTCAGCATGATAAGTCTCGCTCACGATTGCAAAGTGGCTTTCGAGATTATGCTGTGCACGCAGTTTAAGTGCAGATTTTGTCTATAAATTGCTTTCTATGCTAATTAATGCACACTCAAAAGGAGTTTGTCGGGACGCCCTCCTTCCAACCCCCCAGCCTGATCCTCACCCGAACGGCGGGGTGTTATTATCAGAACGGCTAAAACAACAAATAGACTAAAATATTGCCCAGTCGGGAACGTTGAACACAAACGATTAAACGAAGGAAGTCCCGGGCGTCGGCCTCGGTTGATCACGAACGTACAAAACATACAAAGGATTAAGAATGAACAGAATGCTGTTTGCAAAACAATGTTCTGTTACATTCACGTGCAACCACCGAAAGACCCTATTATCAGCTAGGTGTAATCACAACTATTCAACAGCAAAACAGACTAAAGGCATTACCTAGCATTAGCTGGGGCTGATACAAACAGCTAAAATAATAACGGGCGTGAACTTGAGGGCTCGTCACAGATGTTCGAACCAGAAATGCCTGGAGCAGAAAAACATCTTCTCTGAACCCTCATCTATGCCCTTTCTATACCAATCCTGGCGCATCTTATTGGCTTGCCTGGTTGACTTGTCTTGATATTGTCTTGCCTTATCTTGTCTAGTCGTGTCTGCTCTTGCTTTGTCTTGTCTTGCTTTGTCTTGTCTTGTCTTGTCTTGTCTTGCTTTGTCTTGACTTGCTTTGTCTTGTCTTGTCTCTCTGAACCCTCATCTATGCCCTTTCTATACCAATCCTGGGGCATCTTATTGGCTTGCCTGGTTGACTTGTCTTGTCTTGTCTTGCCTTAACTTGCCTTATCTTGCCTTGTCTTGTTTTGCCTTGTCTTGTTTTGTCTTGTCTTGTCTTGTCTTGCTTTGTCTTGTCTTGGTTTGGTTTGGTTTGTGTTGTCTTGTTTTGTCTTGTCTTGTCTTGTCGTGTCTTGTCTTGTTTTGTCTTGTCTTGCTTTGTCTTGTCTTGTCTTGTCTTGTCTTGTCTTGTCTTGCTTTGTCTTGTCTTATCTTGTCTTGCTTTGTCTTGACTTGCTTTTTCTTGTCTTGTCTTGTCTTGTCTTGCTTTGTCTTGTCTT
>JABMCL010002470.1:217500-225000 GCA_018857735.1 Alviniconcha marisindica
AAAGTCGCAGGCAAAACTAAATCAGATCCGCTGCCTATGACGAAATAATTCTTAATATTTCAACGCCAAGTCAACCTCGAAGGTCATATCAAGGTGAAACACACGTCATCACATCACGAGTAACAGACAGTCTGAGTCACAGCTAATCTCACTCTAACTTTAGGTCTGAAAAAAAATTGACACCATAAAAATGAAGTTGAATGACCTGAGAAGGTAAAACACAGGTGGAATTCCTGGCAGCAGGCAAAGCATGCGGGCCTATATTGCTGCCCTTCTCCCGGCTGAAAAGAAAATAGTTTTGATAGTTAGTTCTGGATTATCAGTAGAGGAAAATAATAATTCTAATAATGAATATCTTTAAAGCAGCTAGAAATACAATAGAACACACACAATGAATCAATAAGTTCTACATAGCATAACACGCAATCAAACACACACAATCGACACGGGCACAAGCACACGACCAACACACGCACACAACACGCACACAATACCACGCACCACAGCACGCACCACGCACGCACGCACCACACACAACACCGCACGCACCACGCACACACGCACCACACACACACACACACCACACACACACACGCACACACACACACACACACACACACACACACACACACACACACACACACACACACACACACACCACACACACACCCCACACAACACACACACACACAACACAACACACACACACACACACACACACACCACACACACACACACACACACACCACACACACACACACACACGCACCAGCACACACCACACACACATCACACACACACCACACCACACACACACACACACACACACACACACACACACACACACACACACACACACACACACACACACACACAACAATTAAATTAATTCACTTAAAATTCAAACTACACAGTTCGTGAATTACCACATACAATCTAGTCATTCTAAACGAAACTCCCGGGGTGACCTTGCGGTGACCGGATCACACGTAAAGGCGAGAAAAACGATACACTTTGTCGTGGTGAAGTACGTGATGCCGTTGAGTGCATGTAAGCCAAGTTTCCACAGACAATCCAGTGCTCAGAGGGCAGTCACAGGAGGAGGGGTTGAGGAGAGGGCGGGGGGATCTGGTTGGAGGGTGGGGGGGGGAGGGTCAGGGGTAGTAAATGTTGGCCTTGGGCACTCGGGGAGTCCTGTAGGGAACCTGAGAAGTGCATGCACCCACGCAGGACGAGCTGCAACCATCGATGCTGAACAGTTCCTGTGATGCTCTGCAGACGGTCTCGAGGGGCGATTGCCCTTCGATAGGATCAGGCCTCGCTCGTTCCTTCGTTCGTTACCCATGTTTCCCCGAGGTGTCTCCGGAGAGGTAGGCTACAGGAGGCCAACACGATCCCAAGACAGCTGTTGATATATGCTGAGGAATATCTAACGCTACACTGTCACCACCGGAAAAAATGATTCTGCATTAAGATGGGCAGCGGTGCGAGCCACTTTGGTGTTTCATTGAGCGTGAGGGGCAAATTCACACCGCACTGTACTTATAATAAATCGCAATCTTTGAAGAGAAAGTGGAAGAAGAAAGAGCCGAAGCGGAATCGAACCGACACCTGTTTGTTTACCCGCCTGGCATCTGTAATTACCACCAAGGCAAACTGGCTGCCCTGTGCGTTGGCGGTGGTGGTTTGTAGTTGTTGTTGTTGTTGTTGTTGTTTTGTTACTGATTTTTCCGGGCGTGGTTGTGGATGGATGGGTACATTGCTCGTTCACACTGCTTTTAATGACAGACAATTTTGAAGCTCACGGCAACGTCACACAGTTGAAACTGAACGTCGATTTCTTCACAAAGACATATGGATTTTAGTTCAAGCTTTCTAACAGGGCTAAATGTGTACATTGCAGTATGCATTTAGGGTTAATGCTACTCTGTTGAGGTTGGCGTGTGATCAGGGAATATAATGATGCTTGTCCTAACTTAAGAAAGAACTTGACTTTGGAGTTTTCGCTGACACTGTTTATGCAAGGACTTTAAAACTCTGCATAACTGTAACTCTGCTAAACTCTACACTCACTCAAATAAGTATTCGTGACCTTGACCTTATTCCAAGGTCACATGGATGTTTGTTTTCATTTGAAGGCGAGTCGCTTGAGCAATGGTTCTTCTTGTGCAAAGTGAAAAGTGGCACAGAGAGAGAGCAGACAAATAAATCCACAGGAATGTCAGTGGTGATGGCCTCTGGCCCCCGCACAAGGAGGAATCTAATCTATAAGCCTGGTTTTAGTGTCCGGGACGCCCAAGGCAATGTCATGAATCACCAGCAATCTCTGCTGGTTCACCTCGCAGCCGCTGCGCCTTTTGGCCACCAACCCACCGCAACCCTGTCGCTATGTACCCCCCTTCCCTTCTCCAAATAAAACACACACACACACACACAACGATACCGCAACCTTGTCGACATGTACCCCCCTTCCTTTCTCCAAATAAATCACACACAACAACAACACCGCAACCTTGTCGCAATGTACCCCCCCACCCCTCCTCTTCCTTCCCCAAATAAGACACACACACAACAACAACACCGCAACCTTGTTGCCTTGAACCCCCCTCCCTTTCTCCAAATAAAGTACACACAACAACACCGCAACCTTGTCGTAGTCATGAATTTCCCCCCCCCCCCCCCCCCCGAAAACACACACACAACAACGCAACCATGTCGTCGTCATGAATTCCCCACCCTTCCCCAAATGAAAAACGCAACCTTGTCGTCGTCATGAATTCCCCACCCTTCCCCAAATAAAAAACGCAACCTTGTCGTCGTCATGAATTCCCCATCCTTCCCCAAATAAAAAACGCAACCTTGTCGTCGTCATGAATTCCCCATCTTTCCCCAAATAAAAAACGCAACCATGTCGTCGTCATGAATTCCCTCCTCCCAAAACAACAACAACGACACCGCAACCTTCTCGTCGTCATGAATCCCCCCCCCCCTTCCCCAATTAAAACAAAACACAACAACAAGAACACCGCAACCTTGTCGCCATGTACCCCCTGGTTTTAGTGTCCGGGACGCCCAAGGCAATGTCATGAATCACCAGCAATCTCTGCTGGTTCACCTCGCAGCCGCTGCGTCTTTTGGCCACCAATCCACCGCAACCCTGTCGCCATGTACCCCCCTTCCTTTCTCAAAAAACACACACACACAACAACAACAACAGCGTAACCTTGTCGCCTTGTACCCCCCTTCCTTTCTCCAAATAAAACACACACAACAACAACACCGCAACCTTGTTGCAATTTACCCTCCCTTTCTCCAAAATAAAGTACACACAACAACACCGCAACCTTGTCGTAGTCATGAATCGCCCCCCTCCCCCCCTCCCCCCTCCCCCCCTCCGCCCTTCCCCCCTCCCCCTTCCCCCCCCCCCCCAGAAAACACACACACAACAACACAACCATGTCGTTGTCATGAATTCCCCATCCTTCCCCAAATAAAAACGCAAACTTGTCGTCGTCATGAATTCCCTCCCCCCCAAAAAAACATGTCGTCGTCATGCATTCCCAACAAACCCACCTAAACCCTGTCATCGATATACATTCCCAGCGATCCCATTCCAACCCTGTTGTCATAGTGCATTCCCGATGAACGCACCAACGAATCCACCGTAACCTTGTCTTCGTTCTACATTCCCAACGATCTCATCCCAACCTTGTTCTTGTTATACATTCCAAACGATCCCACCCCAGCTTTGTACTTCTTCTACATTCCCAACGAGTCCACCCAAACCATGTCCTTGTTATATATTCCCAACGATCCCACCCTAGTGTTATACATTCCCAACGACCCCACCCTAACCTTGTCCTTGTTATACATTCCCAACGATCCCACCACAACCTTGTCCTTGTTATACATTCCCAACGATCTCATCCCAACCTTGTCCGTGTTATACATTCCCAACGAGCTCATCCCAGCCATGTCCTTGTGATACATTCCCAACGATCCCACCCCAACCGTGTTCTTGTTATACATTCCCAACGATCCCACCTTGTTATACATTCCCAACGAGCTCATCCCAGCCATGTCCTTGTTATACATTCCCAACGATCCCACCCCAACCGTGTTCTTGTTATACATTCCCAATGATCTCATTCCAGCCATGTCCTTGTTATACATTCCCAACGATCCCATCCCAACCGTGTTCTTGTTATACATTCCCAACGATCCCACCCCAGCCGTGTTCTTGTTATACATTCCCAACGATCCCACCCCCAACCGTGTTCTTGTTATACATTCCCAACGATCCCACTCTAACCGTGTTCTTTTTATACATTCCCAACGAGCTCATCCCAACCGTGTTCTTGTTATACATTCCCAACGACCCCACCCAACCGTGTTCTTGTTATACATTCCCAACGATCCCACCTTGTTATACATTCCCAACGAGCTCATCCCAACCGTGTTCTTGTTATACATTCCCAACGATACCTCCTTGTTATACATTCCCAACGATCTAATCCCAACTTTGTCGTCATCATTCCCAGCACGTCCAGACTTGTCGTCAACATGCCAGCCTCTTCTCTTCTTTCTTCCCACCCTTCCTGTGCAGTCGTCAAAAAAACTGCACCCTTGTGGAGTTTCCATCGTTTGTTTCTTGTTGGCTTTTGTTTGTGTTTTTTGGTGGTGGTTGTGGTGGTGGTGGTGGTGGTGGTGGTGGTTGTGTGTTTTGGGCATGAGTGGGGGTGATGTTTTTTTGTTCTTGGTTTTTAGGTAGTTTTTTGTTTGTTTGTTTGTATTTTTTTGTTTTGGGCTTTATGTGTGTGTGTGTGTGTGTGTGTGTGTGTGTGTGTATTCTGTGTTTCCTTTGTGTGTGTGTGTGTGTGTGTGTGTGTGTGTGTGTGTGTGTGTGTGTGTGTGTGTGTGTGTGTGTGTGTGTGTGTGTGTGTAGAGAGACAGACAGACAGACAGACAGATAGACAGATAGAGGCAGAGACAGAGAGATAGAGAAAGAGAGAGAGAGAGTGCACGCGTGTGAGTGGTGGTGGGCGTTTCTTTTCTTCTTCTTTTTCTTCTTTTTTCGGGGAGTTGCTCGTGGTCGTCGAGGATGGGGGGTGGGCGGGGGAGGGGCGGTGGGGGTGGGGGGGTGGCGTGAGTTGCGGTGCTGGTGAATTCCTTTTCAGAACCCTGTTCCACAGTGGAGGTTGCGGTGGTTCAATGAGGATGGTGATGACTGTAGGGGTTGTGGCGCTTGTCATAATGGTGTGCTTTGGGTGCTTCTCTCTCTCTCTCTCTCTCTCTCTCTCTCTCTCTCTCTCTCTCTCTCTCTCTCTCTCTCTCTCTCTCTCCATTTCCACTCTCAGAGAAATTGTTAATATCTTACCTCATTCAGCGGTGTCTCCGGTCAATGGGATTTTAAACGCTGACCGCCATCACTCAAAGGATTGACGAGGTGGGAGGACAACTCCCCTTGGCATTAATGCACAGTTGTGGCCCTTATTGTGTCGTCCATCATGCAATGCGTGCCACGTAAGAAGTTGTCCCTAAATGACTTACCATTCATAATGGCCGCCAAATAGGAAGGCATCCCGTATTTGTTCTGGACATTACGAGAACCCCGCTGTTGCGAACTCATAAATAATCTGATAATGAGCAAACCCAATTGCTGGGCTCTCGGCTGCCAATCGAATCATAAACGGGCAGTGATTGAATTGCCCGAGCCTCGGCCGGCGGCTGCCGAAGGAAAACGAGCGACAAATTAGAACGTCTGGGTGCTATAGGCGCTAACTTGATTTTCCCTGACAAAGTTAGGTTCTACCTTGTGCCAAACAGCCCCCAAGAGTCCCTCTGCAGCCCCCCATATCCCCCCGCCCCACCAACCCCACCACCCCTCACTCCCTATCCACCCCCGCCCCACCCCCACCCCCCTCCCATCCACCCCCACCCGCCCCAAGTTGGCCAGTGGGCGACGGGATGTGGACGAGTTTGACTGCCGGGATTGAAACAATCTGTGGGATAAAAATAAAAAAAACTAAGAAAGCCATCGTTGTGTCCGTGACAGAGTGGCGCTTTTTTCTTCTTCTTCTTCAAACAGGACGTTCTTTAATGCGAACGGGCAAAAAGGGTATGATTTTCCTTTGAGGGATGACGCGGGGAGGGGGTAGGGGTAGGGGTAAGGGTGGGGGTGATGGGGGTGGTGGGGGAGCTCGTGGGCTCAGCGAGGCCATATTGTCAGTAATTACTGATTCCATCAACAGATTTTCAAGAATTTCGTGCCAGAGAGTTTTTACGTCAAGCCGATTTAGGAAATGGAAGCCGGTTTGGGGTCAGGGCCCCATTGCATCTGTTTGACCCTCGTTTCCTCTCAGCTCGCAGAAAAACCTCTCTGACGCAGTTGTCTGCTGCTGCTGCTGCTGCTGCTGCAGTTGCTGTTGTTGGTGTTAATGTGTTTCTACTGTAGTTGCTGCTATTTTTGTTGTTGTTGTTGTTGTTGTTGTTACTGCTGCTATTGCTGCTGCTTGTGGTTATCGTTTTTGCTGTTCTTGTTGTTGTTGTTGCTGCTGCTGCTGCTGCTGCTGCTGCTGCTGCTACAGTTGCTGTTGTTGTTTCTGTTGCTGTGAATGCTGTGGCTACTGACTGTTGCCATTGCTGCTGTTTGTGTTATTGTTACTGCATTTGCTGTTGTTACTGTTGTTGTTACTGCTACTGTTACTGCTGCTGTTGCTGCTGCTTGAGGTTGTCGTTATCGCTCTTGTTGTTGTTGTTGTTGTTGCTGCTGCTGCTGCTGCTGCTGTTGCTGTTTCTGTTGCTGGGAGTGCTGTGGCTGCTGACTGTTGCCATTGCTGCTGTTTGTGTTATTGTTACTGCAGTTGCTGCCGTTGCTGTTGTTGTTACTGCTGCTGTTGATGCTGCTTGTGTTGTTGTTGCTGTTCTTGCTATTGTAGTTGCTGTTTTACTGTTGTTCTTACTGTTATTTTACTGTTGTTCTGTTGTGGTTGTTGCTGTTCTCGTTGTTGCTACTGATACTGTTGCTATTGTAGTTGTAATTGCTGCTGTTCTTGCTGCGCACGGGCGCGCACTTGGTGTGTGTGTGTGTGTGTGTGTGTGTGTGTGTGTGTGTGTGTGTGTGTGTGTGTGTGTGTGTGTGTGTGTGGTGTGTGTGTGTGTGTGTGTGTGTGTGTGTGTGTGTGTCGCGCGCGTGTCTGCGTGTTCCTCTGTGTGTGTGTGTGTGTGTGTGTGTGTGTGTGTGTGTGTGTGGTGTGTGTGTGTGTGTGTGTGTGTGTGTGTGTGTGTGTGTGTGTGTGTGTGTGTGTGTGTGTGTGTGGTATTGTGTGTGTGTGTGTGTGTGTGTGTGTGTGTGTGTGTGTGTGTGTGTGTGTGTGTGTGTGTGTGTGGTGTTTTGTGTCGTGTGTGTGTGTGTTATGTGTGTGTGTGTGTGTGTGTGTGTGTGTGTGTGTGTGTGTCGTGTGTCTGTGTGTCTGTGTGTTTGTGTGCGTGTTTGTGTCT
>JABMCL010002470.1:230000-232500 GCA_018857735.1 Alviniconcha marisindica
GAGGGAGCAATTCCAATCGGAGTATCGAGCGGTGGAAAATGAAGGCGGCATTTCCGGGCTGGCGGGCCGGTCACAATTGGTCATAATCATGGGAGGAAATGAGAGTCCGGCGATCGGGACGAATCTCCATGCCGCTCCAACATTGATTCTGTCTGATCGCTGCTTTTCAACGCTGGCCACAGTGGGGAAGCATGCAGGGCTCGAAAAGCGGAGGTGGGGAGAGGACTCGGGAGTTGAGAGCCGCGGCGAACTTAGTGGAGAACTTCCAAAGTAACTTCTGTCTGTACCGGTTTCCTTCTGACCCTTCCCCCCTTTCCTCACCCCCCCCCCCCCCCCCTCAACTCAGCCCCCCTTTCCGCTCCTCCCACCTGCACCCCCCACTCCGGCCTCTTTTTTACGTCTTCCTTTGACAGGATCTAAATGGTCCACCATGGGACACGGTAATAAGGCACATACCATTTAACCGTCTTCCTAAACCGGCCAACTATGTTGTCTGACCATCACACTATAGTCTAATAATTATTCAATCGCGTCACTTTTTTTTAAAGTGCCCCTAGCAGTGTATCGACTGCGTTATCTACAGAAATAAATTCGTCTCAGGGCAAAATGTAATGGTCTCTTCCAAATGATCTGATGGCTCTCGCCTAAAATCTTGCCTGCGGGACTTGGTGACCAGGACTAAGTGCATAGTCGTAAAGATCAGTAAATTTCAAGTCGGCATCTGTAGTGGAAATTTTTTTTGGTTTCGATAGATAATTTGAAATGACGGAACTGGTAAGTGGATGAAATCCAATCACTAACACTACACTGACTGTCACTACCGCAACAAAGATTCTGCGCTACGATGGGCATCCGCTTGATCCATGTTACTATAATCATTAACTGTGAGAGACAAAGTCTCAGGAACTTGTCCACAAAGCACAACTTTTAAACAAAAAGGAGAACTTGTCCACAAAGCACAACTTTTAAACAAAAATAATCGAACCAAGGGCCAAAATAATCGAACCAAGGCTCGTCGGCTTTCATGCCTTATAGAGCGGCCTTACCGCTAGGCCAAGCGCTCACACATTCTGGTGATGGTGACAGCGTAACATTAGGTACCGACGCCTTCTTCCCCAACCTCCAGAGAGTTCAGCCCCCAGCCAGTTCACCTCTTCCGAGACGAGCAAGTCTAACAAATGAAGACTAAGTAGATGTTTTTTATGAACAAAATGCTGTGTCAACGTTTCTTGCGATTCAGTCTCTTTCTCGTTGAGCGCCAGGTCACGTGGGTCGCACTTTTCCAAGAATAGGATAAGACTGGATAGCGGATCAAGGCATCGAGACTTCACGTGTTCGAGAGCATCGTCTCTAGAGTCCCTTCAAAAAAAAAGTTGGAGGTCTTCCCGTGTCGGGTCTTTCAGAACATCCCTAAAGAGTAGGAAGGAGGGGTTGAGGGGTTGGGGAGGGGGGGGGGTAAGGGGAGGGCAGCCCATGCGCACTGATCTCCTCCTTTGGACTACAAAAGCCATCCATCATACCGCGACTGCTGGGATGGGAAGAGGGAAGGGGGGGGGGGGTGACGGGGGGGGTGGGGAGGGGGGAAGGGGGACGGAGGAGGGAGAGGACGGGTTGCGTGAGTGGCCGTGCGCTGCTGGGACTGGCGGTACAGAGTCATTACCGACGCCTGGGCCGCTGCTCCCCGTCCGTCCTAACCATTGACAGGTTCTAGATAAGATATACAAATGAGGACCGGCAGAGAGGGAGAACAAAAATGTGAGGAGGGAGGGAGGGAGAGACAGAGAGAGACACAGAGTGAGACAGAGAGAGGGAGAGGGGGAGAGAGACAGAGAGATAGAGAGACAGAGGCAGACAGACAGAGACAGAGGCAGACAGACAGAGAGAGACAGAGACAGAGAGAGAGACTGAGAGAGACACAGAGAGAGAGAGAGAGATAAACACAGAGAGACAGAGAGACAGAGACATGGAGAGAGAGACAGTGAGAGACAGAGAGAGGGAGAGGGGAGAGAAAGACAGAGAGACATAGGCAGACAGACAGAGACAGAGGCAGACAGACAGAGACAGACACACAGAGAGACTGAGAGACAGACAGAGAGAGACACAGAGAGAGATAAACACAAAGAGAGAGAGAGAGAGACAGAGACAGAGAGAGCGAGAGAGGAGAGAAAGATAGCTATAGAGACAGAGGCAGATAGACAGAGACAGAGAGATAGAGAGACAGAGAGATAGAGAGACAGAGGCAGACAGACAGAGACAGAAGCAGACAGACAGAGAGAGACACAGAGAGAGACTGAGAGACAAACAGAGAGAGACACAGAAAGAGATAAACACAAAGAGAGAGAGACACACACACACACACACAGAGACAGAGAGAGCGAGAGAGGAGAGAAAGATAGTTAGAGAGACAGAGGCAGATAGAGACAGAGGCAGACAGACAGAGAGAGACAGAGAGAGAGACTGAGAGTCAGACACAGTAGAGAGAGAGAGAGAGAGAGAGAGA
>JABMCL010002470.1:237500-240000 GCA_018857735.1 Alviniconcha marisindica
GCACACTGACACCGGCAGGAGGCGCTGTGCGTGTCCCGTGGCACACTTACACCGGCAGGAGGCGCTGTGCCACACTCAGACCATCGCTTTCCGGCACCTTCCTCCAAACTCTGCCAGATTTGATTACGCCACTGAAGGGGCACTAGATCTTTATCTTTGCGGTCAGCGCCCTCCAAAAGGTTTGGGTACTAATAAGGCTGTGGAAGAATCCCAGCGCCCAAGCACGCACGTAAACATGAGATGCATCCACCCCGGGTAAGAAAAGAAATTCCGTCTAGATTCAAACGATTTTGGTTTTATTTGAGCTGGCGCAAACAACATGGTCGTTTAAAACAACAACAACAAAACGTCTGATATAATTTCAGTTGTTTGTAACAAACTTACTACTGTTTGAGCATCAACAAAAAACTGCTCGTTAGCTGACAGTTTTCTGGAACCTATGGCGTACATAAATACGGCAGTGGTTGAAGGAAGGATGTCGTAAACCAGTGCTTGGAGTTTGGTGCTGTGCGTGTCCCGTGGAACAGACACCGCCAGGAGGCGCTGTGCGTGTCCCGTGACACACTGACACCGGCAGGAGGCGCTGTGCATGTCCCATGGCACACTGACACCGGCAGGAGGCGCTGTGCGTGTCCCGTGGCACACTGACACCGCCAGGAGGGCTGTGCATGTCCCGTGGCACACTGACACCGCCAGGAGGCGCTGTGCGTGTCCCGTGGCACACTGACACCGGCAGGAGGCGCTGTGCGTGTCCCGTGGCACACTGACACCGCCAGGAGGCGCTGTGCGTGTCCCGTGGCACACTGACACCGACAGGAGGTGCTGTGAGTGTCCCGTGGCATACTGGCACCGACAGGAGGCGCTGTGCATGTCCCGTGGCATACTGACACCGGCAGGAGGCGCTGCGTAGTTATGTGGGACAATCTTCAGCCGTCATAAGCTCCCTGCATTGCAGCCTATGGCTTGTGGCTGCCCATGTGGCGGGGCAATATAGAAAACGGTCACATCCGCAATCCTCACACTCTACGGAATGCATTTGTTAATGTACAGTAATATTACACATACCGGTCACACCCAGTGTTCGACTGGGGAACGCTACAACTGCATCACCAAAGCTATTGATATCTCTCAGAGAGGGTTGGTAGTTGTTGTTGTTGTTTTTTGTTTGGTGTGTGTGTGTGTGTGTGTGTGTGTGTGTGTGGTGTGTGTGTGGTTGTGTGTGTGTGTGTGTGTGTGTGTGTGTGTGTGTGTGTGTGTTGTGTGTGGTGTGTGTGGTGTGTGTGTGTGTGTGTGTGTGTGTGTGTGTGTGTGTGTGTGTGTGTGTGGTGTTGTGGATGAGAGAAAGTGTGTCCGTGTGTGTGTGTGTGTGTGTGTGTGTGTGTGTGTGGTGTGTGTGTGTGTGTGTGTGTGTGTGTGTGTCTGTCTGTCTGTCTGTCTGTCTGTCTGTCTGTGTCTGTCTGTCTGTGATGTTGCAGTGTTAAGTTAGCAGTCAGCAGCCCCGTCCTCCCCTGTTCTGTACGAAAAAACAGTCAGTGGGTTCGATCCTCGCCCGTGGAGCATAGAGGTGCTCACACGCTGCTCCCCGCGGTTGGAGGATCGAGTCTAACGCTCGCACAGACACAAACGAGTACAGAGAATAAGGAAAGGGACGAGGCGCTAGCAAAGACAACTTCCGCCACCATTCTTGAAACCATCGTAACCGCCCCCTCCCTCGCCCCCCTACTCCCCCCCCCCCCCCCCCTCCCCACACAAATACACACACACACGCACGCACGCACGCACGCATGCACACACACACACACACACACAACACACACACACACACACACACGCACACCACACACACAACACACACACACACACAACACACACACATACACACACACGCACGCACGCAGCGCACACACACACAGCCACACGCACACCACACACAATACACACACACACACACACACACACACACACACACACACACAACACACACACACACACACACACCACACACATACACACACACACACACACACACACACACACACACACACACACACACACACACACACACACACACACACACACACACACACACACACACACACACACACACACACACACACACACCTCTGCAGTACAGACCCCCGACGGTACCAAAATGATCAACTTTACGATTGTGGTCACTTAAAAGAAGGAAGAACAGTATCGATCGCTTGGAGGAGAGACCGACGTAGAAAGACTGAGGAAACACTTGACGACCTTCCTTGAAAGGACGAGAGAGGGCCATCGTCAGGCACACGAACACTGGAACCGTTTCTAAGGCAACGCTGGAAAAATCTCTGAGAAACGGGGCGGAGCGCAGATGGGTTTTTCCGAATGCATAGTAACTATCTTGAACTGAACAGAACTTAAAATGAACTGAAGGTGATGAGCCAAAGCGGATTCGAACATGGGTCTGCCAGTTTACCAGCCTAGCACCTTCATTGCCACATCGCCAAGTCAGTGC
>JABMCL010002470.1:255000-262500 GCA_018857735.1 Alviniconcha marisindica
AATAGACGTTTTCAATGCGGATATGGCATACGGGCCTCCGAGCACACAGTGTCTTGAACTGAACTGAAATGTTGCATTACAGTACGTACGGAAACGTAGACAGAGACTTCCAAATACGCCGCAAGTTGGATCACACTGACCACCACATTATGCCCTCCACCGAAGCCAGGTCAGTCACGAGGAGCTGCTCTCTCTCTCTCTCTCTCTCTCTCTCTCTCTCTCTCTCTCTCTCTCTCTCTCTCTCTCTCTCTCTTCTGTAAGGGCACGGATCGTCTGGGCCGCGACACTGAAGACAACGACATCACATACCTGACCCCAGCACAGCAGGTTGTCATGCACACCAGTGTCCATGCGTTTGGCCCACCTCTACAGGATAAAGAGCTCCTGCATACACCAGAAGCAATGCGCCTGGCCCACCTCTACACGATAAAGAGCTCCTACACACACCAGTGCCCATGAGCTTGGCCCACCTCTACAGGATAAAGAGCTCCTGCATAGACCAGAAGCAATGCGCTTGGCCCACCTCTACACGATAAAGAGCTCTACACACACCAGTGCCCATGCGCTTGGCCCACCTCTACAGGATAAAGAGCTCCTGCATCACCAGAAGCAATGCGCTTGGCCCACCTCTACACGATAAAGAGCTCCTACACACACCAGTGTCCATGCGCTTGGCCCACCTCTACAGGATAAAGAGCTCCTGCAAAGACGAGTGTCCATGCGGCACAGCCATCCAGACTCTTCAGCTCGTCCTTCAGTCGTGTCCCACCTTTCCACAGTAATGACGTCAAGAAATGTGTCCCTAGCCAATGGACCTACGGGAGAAACTGTGTCCCACCTTTACACACAGAAATAACGTCAACAAACGTGGCCCCAGCCAGTAGACCTACGGGAGAAGCTGTGTCCCACATTTCCACAGTAATGACGTCAACAAACGTGGCCCCAGCCAGTGGACCTACAGGAGAAGCTGTGTCCCACATTTCCACAGTAATGACGTCAACAAACGTGGCCCGAGTCAGTGGACCTACGAGAGAAGCTGTGTCCCACCTTTCCACAGTAACGTCAACAAAAGTGGCCCCAGCCAGTGGACCTACGGGAAAAGCTGTGTCCCACCTTTCCACAGTAACGACGTCAACAAACGTGGCTCCAGCCATTAGACCTACGGGAGAAGCTGTGTCCCACTTTCCACAGTAATGACGTCAACAATGGCCCAGTCAGTGGACCTACGGGAGAAGCTGTGTCCCACCTTTCCACAGTAATGACGTCAACAAATGTGGCCCGAGTCAGTGGACCTACGGGAGAAGCTGTGTCCCACCTTTCCACAGTAATGACGTCAATCCTGGCCCCAGCCAGTGGACCTACGGGAGAAGCTGTGTCCCACCTTTCCACAGTAATGACGTCAACGCTGGCCCCAGCCAGTGGACCTACGGGAGAAGCTGTGTCCCATCTTTCCACAGTAATGACGTCAATCCTGGCCCCAGCCAGTGGACCTACGGGAGAAGCTGTGTCCCATCTTTCCACAGTAATGACGTCAATCCTGGCCCCAGCTGACGGTCATGCAGAAGAAGCTGTGGGGTCGGCAGGAATACGCCGTCCGTGGGGCAAACTGTCGCACTTCGCCATGGCAACCAACCTGACCATCTAGCACGGCAAATGGAACGCAGAAGAAGGGAGAGGACGTTTACGGATTGATTCTCGTTTTGTTGTACCGGCGAAGTTCCGTACACGCGGTTTATGCCAACACACCAAGGTGGACCAAGTTCAAGTGAGAAATATCTGCCTGATTCTCAGCCGAATACACAGACCGATATTGAGTTGTTTGAGGATTCCACTTGTTCACATAGGAACGAAAATCGACTTCTACAAATACATTCCCGTTTTTGTCACACCCACGCAGTTCACGATCCACAGGGGACCAGTTTGCAGTAAGAGCGGCCTGTTATTACACAGCTGAGCTTATAGATCGTGGTGTTCTGCTTTTGGATCCCACCTGTTTGTGTAAGAAAGGAAATCGACCTTTACAAATTCCGTTCTCGTCCGTTTCTTCGTCCGTTGGACTTCATTGTCTGTGGCCCCTAAAGCTGTGTCCGGAGAGGTACTGGCGTGGACCAAGATTCCAAGAGATGGGGGAGTGGGAACTGTGCCTAACACTACACTGTCAACACAAGATTCCGAGAGATGGGGGAGTGGGAACTGTGCCTAACACTACACTGTCAACACAAGATTCCGAGAGATGGGGGAGTGGGAACTGTGCCTAACACTACACTGTCAACACAAGATTCCGAGAGATGGGGGAGTGGAACTGTGCCAACCTACACTGTCAACACAAGATTCCGAGAGATGGGGGAGTGGGACTGTGCCTAACACTACACTGTCAACACAAGATTCCGAGAGATGGGGAGTGGGAACTGTGCCTAACACTACACTGTCAACACAAGATTCCGAGAGATGGGGGAGTGGGAACTGTGCCTAACACTACACTGTCAACACAAGATTCCGAGAGATGGGGGAGTGGGAACTGTGCCAACACTACACTGTCAACACAAGATTCCAAGAGATGGGGGAGGGAACTGTGCCTAACACTACACTGTCAACACAAGATTCCAAGAGATGGGGGAGTGGGAACTGTGCCTAACACTACACTGTCAACACAAAATTCATCTCTAAGACTAAGATGGGCAGAGGTGAGAGCCATTTTGCTGTTTTAGTCATTCTCCCATGCAAGCGGAGTCTACCACCTAGACTCTATTTTTCACCAATACCATTATGTGCCGGTGGTCACTGATGAGCTACTCAGGTAGCGAAACACGTGTCTGATCAAGGCAACCAACATAATAACGGTCCCCACCAGGATCGGATTTTTGATAGCTCCTCTGCTCTCTGCTTGGCATTGTGGGCCAAAAATCTGATTCGGCTGTGGGGGTGGGGGAGGAGGGGTGAATGATCCCACCCAATAGGCTTTTTATAGAGGGAGTAGTACTCTCTCCCTCTCCCTCTCTCTCTCTCTCTCTCCCGTCAGACTTACTCTGTTTAAGATTTTTCAGATCTAAATATAATGCCTCAGCAATTAATTATTTGCTTCTTGTTGTTGTTGTTTTCTACACTTCGACATAAAATTTCAGTCATTGTGAGGGACAAAGTCACAAGACAGTATATCCATAAACGACGACTTTTGAAGAGAAAGAAAAGCTGCAGCGGAATCAAACTGAGGTCCTTCCGCTTACCAGCCTTACCGCCAAACCGGTCCACCCATTCTCGTTTCGTCCGTGCACGCAGTTTATGCCAGTTACACACCAAACTGGACCAAGCTCAAGTCAAAATATCCCTCGATTATTCAGTTCAGTGCACAGGTCAGCATTGTTCCGTTCTAGTACTCCCCTTGTTCGTATAGGAAAGAAATTCAATCTTTAAGGGTCAAACAAATTCACATTTTGTCACAACCAAGCAGTTTATGTCAGTCCAAACTGGACTTAGTCAGTCAACAAAACAACCGCACCAACAACAACAACAAGCAAATAATTAATTGGTGGGGTGTTATATTTAGATCTGGAAGTCCAAACTCATACAGAATATTCGTCCATTATTCGGTTTGTTTGTGTTATGAGTATCTGCCCGCTGCTTGAAAATGGGGGTTACTCCGAAAATGTGCGCACTCTTCGCATTGCCTAGTTAAAATAATCGTTCTTTTTTAACCTTGTGGGGGGTGGAGGGGGGGGGGAGGAGAAAATCAACGTTCTCAAATTCATTCTCACTTCTTCACTCCCACGCGCACACCTTAAATGGATCAAGTTCAAGTGAGAATATCCTGTCATTATTCAGCTTGACACGTAGATAATGATTGTCCTATTTCAGGACCCGGCTTTTTCCTGGGAACGGAAATTGGTACTGCGGACAAAACTGGATCCGAAAATGACGAATTCATTGCTCTACAGTTTTAAAGCTTTGATATATTGAGCTCTTCTAGGCGAAGTCGTGACTAAATGGTGAAGTACCGGATTCAAGACTGAGAGGCTGCGAGTTTGAATCTCTCTCTCTCTCTCTCTCTCTCTCTCTCTCTCTCTCTCTCTCTCTCTCTCTCTCTCTCTCTCTCTCTCTCTCTCTCCGTGTATGCAAGTGTGCGTCTGGCGCTGTGAACACACTATGTTTTGTGTGAAAATTCTCATGTATAAAATTTCACTCACTCATTCATTCCTATATGTATACATAAATGATGCCTGTATTTTTATATTTACTCATCAGTAGCTTAGCAAGGACTAGCTGTTAGACGGGGTTTTGACTGAACCTAAACTACACTCCTTGTAAAATAAAGTTTTCGAGTTCTCTCTCTCTCTCTCTCTCTCTCTCTCTCTCTCTCTCTCTCTCTCTCTCTCTCTCTCTCTCTCTTTGTTTTCTTCTTATTCTTTTCCAAAAAGATTTTTATAAGTTACATTTATTCCAAAACAGTATTTTTCAATTTGTCTGCTAGCCTTAGCTGGAGAGAGGAAGAGAGAGAGAAAGGGGAAAAGAAGCTCAATGAAAATGTGTTGAACAAGCTTATGCAGTCAGTCTCAGACCAACAGGCCTTCTGGCAGAATATGCATAAAATTTTGAAGACTAAGTATCAGCGTTATAACAGTATTTCGGAACAGGATTGGTTTAACCATTTTCAAAAGGTGCTTGAGCAATACAACCAGGATCAAGATTCTGATGATGATTTTGAAAATTGTGAAAGTGATGTCTATTATGACAGACCAATTACGAGAGAAGTTTTATTAGCCATCCAAAGGTTAAAGAATGGTAAGGCTGCAGGTCCGGATGGTATTATTTGTGAATTATTTAAGCATGCTGGACATTTGGCAGTGGACTTCTTGGTTAAGTTTTTCAATGTTTTGTTTGAGCGTGGTATATATCCAGATAGTTGGACGGACAGCACAATCATTCCCCTCTTTAAGAAGGGTAACCAAAATGATCCAGACAACTACCGAGGAATATCTCTATACGATATCAGTAGCAAGTTATATAGTTCCATTATTAACAACAGGTTACAGGAGTGGATTGAACAGAACAATTTAACGGGAGAATGTCAAGCGGGTTTCAAAAAGGACTACTCAACTGTTGACCATATGTTTACACTGATGGTTATGATTCAGAAGCAATTTGCTTTGAATAGAAAGTTGTATATGGCCTTTATAGATTTTGAGAAGGCCTTTGATTCGATATCGAGAAAATTACTTTGGCCTATTCTTTTGAAAAATGGTATTAAGGGTAGACTGTATAAGTGCGTTAGAAGTATGTATGAAAATGTGAAGGCTAGAATTAGATGTGGTGCTAAGTTTACAGACTATATTAAGTGTACCCGTGGTGTGAAACAGGGTGATGTGTGTAGCCCTGTCTTGTTCTCACTGTTTATTAATGACCTAGCTCTTGATATTATTCATAACGGCAGACATGGAGTAAGCCTGAGCAGCGATTTTGTCCAGTTAGTGATACTGTTATTTGCAGATGACATGATATTGCTATCTGAAACTGTTATTGGTCTGCAGACTCGGCTTAACAGTCTGTTTAGTGCTGCGTCAAGATTACAACTTAAAGTAAATATGAATAAAAGTAATATAGTGGTGTTTAGGAAGGGAGGGTATTTAGGTGCCAGAGAAAGATGGATCTACGATGGTTGTATGATGAGAGTGGTGAACTCTTATAAATATCTTAGTATATATTTTTCTACAAGGCTTAGTTTTTACCATGCTTGTCAAGATTTGGTAAGTAGAGCAAAAAGGGCGCTGCTGTGCATTATGAGTAAATTATATAGAACTGACTGCAATTCTATTAATGTTGTTTGTTTTGTTGTTGTTGTTTTTTAAAGATATTTGATGCTCAATTACAACCAATTGTTCTCTATGGGGCAAAGATTTGGGGTCTCGATAGTAGCTCTTCTGTGATTGATAATGTACATTTGTTTGGTTTTAAGAGAGAGAGAGGGGGGAAATGAGTGGCTAAGAGAGAGAGGGGAAAGGAGTGACTAAGAAAGAGCGAGCATAACATTTCCCCACGTCTTAAAACACATTAATTCTACGCAAGTTTTGCTGCGTGAATTGTTGGCTGAGTATACTCACCAGAAAAGGAAAAGCCTAAGGCTGTCAGGTTAACTCTGTAACTAGAATAAAGGCATATCAACAACAGGAAGTGAGAGAAAAAGAGAAACATGTCGTACTGAAAAGATACATGTTCATGGACACAACAATGCTACTAGGTAAGTATAATACATCCACACACAAATCTCACTACTACTTTATAATCGTCATCTTCCACTTCACTTTCATAGTTTGTCATATTTTACACTGTCAAAGACTTGTATTTTTCACAGTGTGCTTCGAATTCTTCAAATATTACTACCTGTACAATTGCTTTTATATTTTTCTGAAGAATATTTCTGTTTAACAATGTAGTTGAACCCTTGAATGCTCGGAACAGTTTCTCGTAGTTTGCTTATGTGTATAAATGTATACTTTAAACTCAAAACTCTTATTAAACATAATTGCTACCCCATCCGCATCTGTTCTAAAACCACTGAGCCAACAGCCATACCCCTACAGTGTTTTGACACACCTTTGGTCTGTATCCCCGTATGTGCATTTCTTGCATGAAATAGATATCGCATTTCTTTTTCCGCAGAAACTAAACACACCGTTTCGTTTTCTACAGTCTGCAAGGCATAGGCAGTTAACACTACAAGTCTGTATCCAATTATTCACTGGGTACTTTTGTTATAAAGTGTTACAAAGTGTTGCAAACTGTTTGTGTCGGACATTGATATGAGCTGCGTTGGACAGAGTTACATGAAAAATAAAAAGAGAGAGAGAGAGAAAAGAGAGAAAGTGGACAACACCACCTCCGTTTTTGAAAACTGAACCTTTTTCCCGAAACATCGTCCCGGAAACCACAAACAAAATCTGTCCTGTACCATCTTTGTCGCTGTGCCGTTTTGTTTCTCGTAGTGCCTTTGAAGTTCCTAAGCTCGCTTTCTTCTCTTCATGGTTCAGGAGCTGTGTGAGAGTCGAGGTGGACGTCCTGGACTGTCCGTCCTAACGAGCCTTCTGGTTTCCGTGGACGTAAAGATTTATTGCACCGTGCTTCGGCATTGGTCACAACTTGTCCCTAATATGTCAACTGACCTCTGAGGACACAAAGCATCACTTCATCATCATCATCTTCTCTTCGCTGGGGAGAGAGATTACAGGTCTGGGATTGTTTCCAGTCGCTGGAGAGAGATATTACAGGTCTGGGTTTGTTTTCAGTCGCTGGGGAGAGATATTACAGGTCTGGGTTTGTTTTTAGTCGCTGGGGAGAGCTATTACAGGTCTGGGTTTGTTTTCAGTCGCTGGGGAGAGATATTACCGTTCTGGGTGTTTTTTTCAGTCGCTGGGGAGAGAGATTACATGTCTGGGTTTGTTTTCAGTCGCTGGGAAGAGCTATTACAGGTCTGGGTTTGTTTTCAGTCGGTCTTTCTTCTTATCCAACACC
>JABMCL010002470.1:265000-277500 GCA_018857735.1 Alviniconcha marisindica
ACCGTCAGCCCCTGCCACTAAGTGATTGTGCGTTAGCGTGTTACGGTTAATGTTTCTTACACCACAAACTGCAGAAGACGCAGATCAGCGCGAATTTTCACGCAAGATGCACCGTGTCCTGAAATGCAAAAATGTCGGATGGGGGGCAGGGGGGAGAGGGGTTACTGAAGTTACTGTGTTTTTGCAATGACAGAGCAAATTCTTTCTTGTTTGCTTTCTTTTACTCGAAAATGCCTTCCCTGAAGAGAGATAGGAAGGGAGAGAGGAGGAGAGAGAGAGAGAAGGGAGAGGGAGGCGTGTGTGTGTGTGTGTGTGTGTGTGTGTGTGTGTGTGTGTGTGTGTGGGGGGGGGGAGCGTGCGAGCGTGAGAGAGAGAGAGAGAGTGATTGAGTGAGTGGGGGAGAAAGAGAGAGAGAGAAGGGAGAGTGGGGAGGGAGAGAGAGAGGGAGAGAGAGTATGTGTGTGTGTGTGTGAGAGAGAGGGGGAGGCGGCGTGTGTGTGTGTGTGTGTGTGTGTGTGTGTGTGTGTGTGTGTGTGAGTGTGTGTGGATATGAAGGTCGTCTATCACGCTCAAGGTCACCTCAGGACGAGAGATAAAAACAGTTAGAGAGAAGGAACTTTGTTTTTAACGCCCAACGCCCAGTCAAACATGATGGCTATATCAGGGCGAAAAGAGACAATGAAAGAGAAGATATATAAGGAAAGAGAGACAGACCTAAAAGGAGAGAAGAAAAGAAGAGTATCAGGAAAGATGAAGATGCTAATACTTCCTTACACAAGGATTATGACATGAAAAACAGCAACCTTCAATACTACAACATTAAACGCAACATAATGTTGGTAAAATAAAACATGAAGAATTATAGAAACCAGAAGTATATGTAGGGGAATGGGGTGGGGAGTGAGGGAAGCAGGTTGGAAGCATGAATGAAAAGTCACAAGTCAGAGGTTGCTATAACATAACTTTTATTTGCACCAACCAGGAAACAGTGTAGGCTTTCCCCTGAATCAGATGCACAGGCAGCAGCTCGAACTATTACTAACTGACGACCTGCTACTGCAGGGACACTGGGGGAAAGAGGACGCGGCGGGCCCAGCGCACAAGTTTTAACACTTTAGATAATTGGGGCCATAAAATTCCAACCCAATCAAAAAGAAAAGGACGACAGGAAAGCAAAGATTAAAGGGTCATAGCCCGAAACACATACAATACACTCGGTTACATATAGAAGAGAGAGAGAGCTACTGTGGTGTGCCCTAAAAGGTCAGAATTATAACATTCCTGTTTCATGCTACTCCCCAACCCCTGCCCGACCCCGACAAAAAAAAAGAAGGTCATTGACTTCCGCCATGAAAGAGCAGAATTATCACGCTTCTGTCGCACGTAACAAAACAAACCCTTACAGTGGAAAAAATCACAATATTTGTCCATCAGTGGCCAGAATTATAACGGAATGTTCATAAATTTTATCCAATATGTCTGTTTATTAAGTGTTTACAAATGATAATGCTTCTGACATTGTTTAAACGTTCTTTTTACGCATGCCAGGTGAGAGTTACCGTAAGCGACTGAGGTCTTTGTTGCTTGTGCTTGTGTGACGTCTTTCGAGCCCTGATTAACTCCCTCGTGTGTTGGTTTCTTTTAACGCGTTTCTAAATTAATGAGCCTTTAGTAGTTAGTTCAATCGCCATGTGAGGGACGATTAAACCCTGCTGTTATGTTAAGCGTCTAGTATTCGCGTGCGCACACACACGCACGCGCACACACACGTACGCACGCACGCACGCACGCACGCACGCACATACACACACGCACTCACACACACACATACTCTCTCTCTCTCTCTCTCTCTCTCTCTCTCTCTCTCTCTCTCTCTCTCTCTCTCTCTCTCTCTCTCTCTCTCTCACACCACTACACACACATTCGGCTTGACTTGATAACGTGCTTCCTTCGTGTAGGAAGACAACCATTACCCTTTAAAACATTTTTTTTTTTAAGGAATGGTATCCAGGCCAGAGTCTGTGGAAGCTATAGCCAGGTACAAAGTGAGCTACAGGAAAGGGATGAGTAGCTCCAACGGCAAAATAACAGACACAACGCTAATCACGCCAACAATTACAGATCGCTCGGCGAACCCGGTACGTGTCGTGGATGACTAACTCCTGCGGCAACACAGCAAACGAAGCGCAAATCTCACCTCGAGGTTCGCACACCCTTGTTCACACATCTCCTCTCATGCTGCGGCGTTTTTGCTCCAAGTGCAAGCCGCGGTTTACGACATCCATTCTCATGGAGGAAGGGTGCCGGAAAGCGGTGAGGCTTGTTGGAGTTTGGGTTTTACAGACGGGGCGGGGAGGGTGATCTCGGAATGAGGGGTGGTCACCCGAGCTGTGGGGGGGAAAAGGGTCAGCCACCTTATGGATTGACAGTTCGCTGTGAATAAGTAAACATGGTGCTTAACGTCCGCAGAAACCATAACGCTTAATAGGGACGGGGAGAAGGGGGGAAAGGGGTTATAGAGGTGGGGGAAGAGGGAGATTATATGGCTATCGCCACACTGTCACCATCAGAATGACTCCTGCACTAAGATGGGTAGTGATGAGAGCAATTATAATGTTTAATTAATTGTCAGGGACAAAGTCACAAGACAATGTCCACAAACCACAACCTTTCTGAAGAGAAAGGAGAGCCGAAGAGGAATCGAGCCGAGGCCCTTCTGCTTACCTGCCTGACGCCTTACCGCTGGGCCAAACCGGCTCACACTGTGAAGTAGCTACAGTGTGTGTGTGTGTGTGTGTGTGTGTGTGTGTGTGTGTGTGTGTGTGTGTGTGTGTGTGTGTGTGTGTGTGTGTGCGTGTGTGTGTGTGTGAGCATGGAGAAGCAGGCGGCATTTGAAGCAGATGTTTCTTGTTAAGCATCTATTCACATGTTTCCAGACCTATAACACTGACTAAAGAACTGCCTTGAACAATGGGTTGAACGAGTCTTCCGGTTCTGTGAACGGTACATCCGGAAAAATAGTCAAGCGAGAAAGCGTGAAACAACTTAGTGCAACACCGCTAAACTCAATCAATCAAGACCAGACACGGCAGCGCCAATGCTCGGAGACACGGCACGTAAAAAAGTTGTGAACACGCCCAAAACGTCTCAAGCAGATTAAATAATTGACTGCTACTGTTTTGTTCCATTAAAATAAGCGTTCTTTGTAACTTTTTGAAACAGAGCTGACTGTTAATGTTGTGAAACATTTTAAAAACACAGATTCAAGAGAACATTTATTTCAATGGAATAAATTTTGTTAGTATTTGAACTTTAATGGACAGAAAAGTGCACAAAACGGACAATTCGCATGCTTTGCATTGTTCTATGGATGTATGTATGTGTTCTGGCGTTTAAGCAGTCTTCTTAACTTAGAAGAGAGCTAGAGAATGAGAAACATTTCACCTGAACCATCTTTCACCGCCACTTTCGCTGATGTTTCAGCTGCAGTCATATTCAACTGTTCGACCAACCTCACCACAAATGTGGATTAAACACAAATGGTCATCAAACTGATCCGTCATGGATTTTTTAGCAATAGCCATATTCAGATTATTTGAACAACTACATCACACACAAAGACACAAGTCATCAGCATACTGTTTCATCTTCCGTAGGCGAATGTTTTGAACAAAACACCACGCACAAAAACACAAGGCGTCATCTTATGCTTCATCATCTTCCATAGCAGGATGTTGTTTCAGTGGTATTCTCCAGATTATTCGGTCAACTTCGTCAAAACTGTGCAGCATTATGGTCATCGTCCTATGCATACTCCTGATCCGTCTTCCGGAGAAAGATGTTGCCACAAAAATCGTATTCACGCTACTTCTCTAGCTTTATCAAAAAAGTTTAAAACAGTTGTCATCACTCACATTACTCCGCTATTTTCACCATATCATATTCGGACTGTTCGACCGATTTCATTAAACGAACGTCCATTCAAAACTTTGGACTTACTCGAAATCTTCGTCATCGAACCTGTACTGAAAATGATCTCGTTCACCGTCACTGCACAACTTACCATCTATCTTCACTAGGAGAATGATGTGATAATCGCCGTTCTGTTCGCTATAGTTACTCGAAAATTTCATTACAAAGTTCAACATTACTCATTATTACTTTTCTACGCCGTCCTTGATTGAAGGCACTACATACAGGAACATGTTTTTCGGTCATTTTCATGGGAGAGTAATTGATTGATTGATTTGATTGATGATCACTTTTATCAGTAATGTGTCAGATGGTCCCATGTGTCAGATGGTCCCAGATGGTCCCATCAAACTCGTTTACTGTGACCCTCTTGCTCAGAAATATGATGGAACATTTGCTGGTCCTCCCGGGACATATCGGCGTGGCAATGATAGTCGTACTCATTTGCAACTTGGCATTCTTTGCAGAAATGTTGTTACACCATAGCAGCCAGTGTGTGTAGTCACGACCAGACCATTCAGCCATCTTCTGTGCTAATGAGCTGTCGAAAGAGTGTAAAACAACTAGACCACGTTAGTCAACGGGACCGCGTTCTGAAAATAGTCATAATCAAACTCGTACACCAGGAAGTGTGCAAATGTCATGTTCACAAATGTTTGCTGCTTTCTGGGCAATCTTATCCACAATTATACTACGGCTAATGGGGAAGAAATGAGAACCAAAGAAAAATATTTGTTCCATTTCATCGAGCATTCCAGATATTCTGAGGCCATCTTTGTCTCACTGTGCAAGACTTCCGGGACCAGTGCGCGAACGCTGGCGCTGGCCGTTGAACAGTTGAAGTAAGTAACTTGGTGTTTTACGCCCAACGACTAAACCGTTCCGAAAACGTTGGACTTGAGGGTATTGTTAACTGCGTTAAATACTCCTTTACAAACAATACCACAAGCGATTTCAAATTCTGTCTTCTTACTTGGGTAATTACGAGGAATACAATATTATGTCTATATAATCATTATTTCTGAGGTTCTGGTCTATACATTTTTGATGATCTTGTAAAGCTCGGTGTGTTCACCAATGTTGGTGAGATACGGCACTAAATAAATGACCGCTTAGTAGTAGCTTGTAGTTGTAGTAGTAGTAGTACTGCAGCAGCAGCAGTAGTAGTAGTAGTAGCTAGCAGCAGTAGTAGTAGTAGAGCAGCAGCAGCAGTAGTAGTAGTACTGTAGTAGTAGTAGCAGTAGTAGTAGCAGCAGCAGTAGTAGTAGTAGCAACAGCAGCAGCAGTAGCAGCAGCAGTAGTAGTAGTTCAGCGCGAAGTAGCTCAGCGAAGTACCGTCTTCTATTTCGCCAACGCCTTTCCTCACCGTACATCGTTATAGTCTGGTGCGTCTGATTAGTCTGTTATGACGTGCCAGGGTCGTCGGCCATTCTTTGCAAGTCTCGACCTGCGAAAAATGTTAGGAGAAAACTGCCAAAACTGAAGATAATATGGATATTTTTGTTGCCCTGTGGGAACATCAGTTGATGCTGATCGGGATCCACTCTGATCCCAGTTGGAAGGAGCATAAATAAAAGAAGAGCTGTGCTTCGGAGGATCAGAGTTCAGGAGCTGTGTGAAAGTCGAGGTGGCCGTCCTGGGCTTTCCGTCCTAATAGCCTTACGGTTTCTGTGGACGTAAAGCAACATTGAACCATGCTTCGGCATTGGTCACAGTTTGTCCCTAATATATCAACCGACATCCGAGGACATTGATTGATTGATTGATGATCGCTTATATAGCGCTATTCTCCGCTCTCTTGAGCAGACTCTCTTGAGCAGACTCACTCGCTCGCATGTAATTCTACATGAGTGACTAGCTTTTTATAGAGCGTTTTGTTTTTAATATCCACCGAAGTGGTGTACTTACAGCGCTGGCATGGCTGGTACCACATGAAACTGCTGCCGTCTCGGCGCAAGGTCTGTGTACACCATACAACCATGCACCATGTCACTTCTTTTACGTGCTACTGCGGTAACACGGGGGTGGAACGGATACCGAAATAAGAGTCAGCACAGAAAGTCGACCCTGGGGAAGAAAATTCTCCCGCCGCTCCTGCAGGGATTCGAACCCGCGACCTTTCAATCACGAGTCCGGCGCTCTAACCACTGAGACATGAAGCTCTGCTTCACCACGCTTCGGAGGCGAACCGCCGAGGTTTTGGAGGTCGACAGCCCGCTGTTTTAATATTTCGCCGAGTGGGCCTTCGACAGGTCGGTGAAGCTGTATTAATAGCGGCCTATAAACAACACTTGGCTATTCACAACCTTTTCCACGTGTTGTACGTGTCTCGGTGCTTGTGTGCCGCTGTCATGTTTTGCCTTGTTTGACTGAGTTTCGTGCTTCTGAATTAAGCTGCTTATGTTTTCTTGCTTGGTTGTTTTCACGAAAATGTCACCCGTAAAACCGGACGGCTGGCCAATTCCGCTGTCCAGGGTCATTCTTTATTCACTGTTTAAAGCCGGTCAGGAAATTTGTCAATTGTGGCTTTGGCTGCATTGTCCGTTTAGAGTACAAACATTGGTGGTTCTTGCTGTCGTTTGCTAACCTTTGATTCTGTACGTAACAACCATACGCTATTGGTACAGTGAAACTCCTTCATCTGTTTCTACTTTCGTATAGTGTCCAACTTCAACATTTTGAAGACTCGGACACGTTTAATGCATGCTGGGTTAGTTTGGTGTTTCCATAATATTCCATCGAAATCTTTCATCTTTAACGTGCGTGTGTTTGTTTGTTTGTTTTCTTTGTTTGTTTGTTTGTTTGTTTGTTGATATTGTTGTTGTTGTTGTTGTTTGTGTGTGTGTGTGTGTGTGTGTGTGTGTGTGTGTGTGTGTGTGTGTGTGTGTGTGTGTGTGTGTGTTGTTGTTGTTTTGCTTCCTTTTTTGTTGTTTTGTTGTTGTTGTTGTTTGTTTCGTGTGGGTTTTTTTCGTTTTTTCTTGTGTTTTTTGGGGGGTTGTAGGTTTGTTTGTTTGTTTGTTTGTTTTTGGGGGGGAGAAGGGGGGGTTGTTTTGAGGTTGTGTTGTTGTTGTTGTTTTTGGGGGGGTTGTTTTGAGGTTGTTGTTTTTGTTGTTGTTGTTGTTTTGGGGGGGTTGTTTGTTAGTTTTGTTTTGTTTTGTTGTTTTTGTTTGTTTTCATGAATAACTTACTAAAGTCGAGTACATACGGTACTGATGCGATAATGTAACCAATTTCAAAGAATCGGTGCAATAATGTAGCCAGTTTTAAAGACCGCAGAAACAGATTTTGTTCTTCTGTCTTCTTATTTACCAGTCTAACATCAAATGGGTCTTCTTCTTTTTTCTTATATTACTAAGTGTAAGAGCAACGACACTCATATCAGACCTATATGACCACCGTTTTAATACGCTGTTTTTATATAGGTAGCTAGATAGATAGATAAATAGATAGATAGATCAAACCAAGTTGCTAGTGCTCGGAAGCAACAAATGCTGGCTATATGTTTCTGAAGCTACAAACGGTAGCTATATTATGTGTTTTTTTCCCCACTGACTTTAAGGTGGACAGAGGATGTTTAATAATAATAATAATAATGTACAGTTATCATGCGCTCATCAACGCCCTGAGCGCTCACATGATACATATTAACCTAAATATGATATTCTATACACATGTAGAGCATAGTCCTACCAAAACAATTTACATAAAGTATTTATTTTTAACTGAAACGCACTACAAACACACACACACACACACACACACACACACACACACACACACACACACACACACACACACACACACACACACACACACACACACACACTGACTGTAGCAGAAACTGGGTACTGATATTAGTTAGGATGGAAATACTGTGAGAAGAGGAAGGTTTTCAGTTTGGCTTAAAAAATGACAGGGTTGAGCAGTGTCTAAGGTCTTGTGAGAGTGAATTCCAAATGTGGGGTCCAAAGCAAGACAAGGTGCGAAAGCCATGAGTCTTGCGTTTGTATTGTTGGATTTCCAGCATGCGGGTGTCGGAAGAAGAGCATAGTGTACGAGCTCTACGATCTTTGTGCATGCTGTTCACACGAAGACGAGTCTGCACTAGCGTTGACTCTGAAGAGAATCACCTCCACTCTCCTGCTACCAATGTATTACACCTTATAACCACAGAGAACAAGGGCAGAGGATGTTGGGATGAGGTTCGGAGAGTGGGGAGGGGGACGGAGGGGGGTGGGGGTTTAAAGGAATCAGCGAGGGACTACAAGCGTTTCCTTGGTGCCAGAAGCACTGAGGCGACTAGGATGCGAAACCCAGCCTTCAACAACACCACCACCGCTACCGCTAACATCAAAGGGGCGCAACTTGAAGCAACAAACAATGAGGCTTTGTCGGTAGCTTGTCGAACTGGTCCGTATGTGAGGAGCCAGCCAGTTAGTGCGTAACGCGTTATTCGCTTATTTTTATATTTTTTTATATTTTTTTACTCAAGAATACCGCCAACAAAGAAAATGCATTGAAAAATAGTCATTTTGTTTTCAGCTTTATTCATAAACAGAAGTTCTAAAAGAAGAGTGCATTTTATTCTGACAAGATGTATTTCGTCCTGATTTAACCGCTATAGTTGACTTGGCGTAAAAAAAAAGAGGAGAAAAAAAGGTTCTGTGTATCTCAGAAAGGAATCACGTTGAATATACTGCGGCTTTGCGAAGAATAGTTCAAGTAGATTCGGTGTGCTGGGCGGTCGCCGTGAAGAAAGTAACTCCTCGGTTTCTAACACCTGGCGAACCTCGTAGGTTATCGTAGGGCGAAACACTGCATCGTAGACAAAACGTTTTTTTGTTTTGTTTTGTTTTTGTTTTTTTAATCCAGTGTTGTTGACTAAAAGCAAGATAGGCAGAACAAGAAAATATATACATAATTGGGTTGTTGTTTTTTAACGTCCAGCCAACCATGATGGTTATATCAGCAACAAGAACATCAAATCTATCAACCATTTTTTGTTTTGTTTTTAATCCTTTGAGAAAATCGCAGACGATCGAGGTGCATCATTATGTATCCACGCATTTGTAGACACACGTTAATCGACTGACCTCTCGCTTTTAGCATTAAACATTGCCGCTGATTTATATCGATAGCTATATAATATCTATAAAACAACAACAGTTCTTGTCTCGTTGCACCGAATAACCCGATACGCTTGAGTCGTGTTCTTGCCGCTCGAGGACAGACACTGAAAAGGCTGCTGTATGCGACAGGCTCTGGCTGTTGTCACTACAATATTTATTTACTCTCTCTCTCTCTCTCTCTCTCTCTCTCTCTCTCTCTCTCTCTCTCTCTCTCTCTCTCTCTCTCTCTCTCTCTCTCTCTCTATTTGTCATTAACCAGTTTTCTTCTTGGTTTGTTGTTGTTGTTCTGGTTGTTGTTGTGTTGTTTGTGTTTGTGTGTTGTTTTCTGTTTGTTTTGTGATTTGTGTGTGTGTGTGTGTGTGTGTGTGTGTGTGTCTGTAGTGTGTCTGCGTGCGTGTGTCGTTGTGTGCGTGCGTTGTGTGTATATGTATGTTGTGTGTGTGTGTATGTTGTGTGCGTATGTGTGTGAGTGTGTTGTGCGTGGTGCGTGCGTGCGTGCGTCGCGGTGTGTGTGTGTGTGTGTGTGTGTGTGTGTGTGTGTGTGTGTGTGTGTGTGTGTGTGTGTGTGTGTGGTTTGTGTACGCGCGCGCGCGCATATGGGTATGTGTGTGTGCGTGAGTGTGTGAGTTGTGGAGGGGGGGGGGGAGGAAGTCTGAGCAGTAAAAACTGAATTGCATCAAAGTACATCTTTCATTTTCTAAATCATTTCATTTCTTACTGAAATTTAATAAAACACTGTTAGGCGACTTTCAAATGAAATGCATATTCTGTAATGCGCACTGATATGTGTTCCAACCTGCTGTGGTGGCATACAAATAAATACAGATCTGTTTCACAGGACGATGCTATCTATCTCTCTGTGCAATGTGTTATTCGACAGGATGTTATTCGGGGTTGAAGAGGAGGAGAACAGATGGGGGGGAGGGGGGTGGGGGTGGGGTGGGGGGGGAGAACAACCCTATCCTGTTATGTGTACACAGTCAACATAATTTTGCTGCGCTTGATGACAACAAATTCTGTGGTTAATTTCTGTTCCACGCGTGCTCATACAAAGAAAATGTTGACGGAAACTGCTAACTTCATGCTCAGAGAGCGATGACGTCAAACGTCCTGTTATGGTTTGGTTTTATTTGACACTCGAAAGATTTTATTCGATTTCCACTCAGCTTAACTCTCCTTGTACTGTTGTTCCAGACTTGACCGATATTTTCCTTTGTTGCGGATTTCTTTTTGTCCTTGTTTTTTGTTTGGTTTTTATTTATTTCCGTGTGTGTGTGTGTGTGTGTGTGTTTGTGTGTGTGTATGTGTGTGTGTGTGTGTGTGGTGTGTGTGTGTGTGTGTGTGTGTGTGTGTGTGTGTGTGTGTTTGCCAGTGCGTGTGTGTGTGCGTGTGCGTGTGTGTTTGCCCGTGCGTGTGTGTGTGCGTGTGCGTGTATGTGTGTGTCTACACACACACACACACACACACACACACACCACACACACACACACACACACACACACACACACACACACACTTTCCCCACAGCTGAATCTGCATTTCTGCTCAAGAAAGAATTCAAGGGACACTCACCAACCCCGTCAAAATAATGACGACCATAACCATCTTACATACATTCTTTGTCCATTGCTGAGTCTGGCAATGCTTCTAATAGTGCAGTGCCCTATGCAGTGGACCAAGAGCATAAGCCAGCAAGAGACTGAAGCAGCGTTCTCAACGCAGGAAGGGAGATAAGGACGAAGGATGCGAGTCAAGGAAGGGAGACAATTGCGCATTCTGGCGCCAACGGCAGGGAAAGAGATCCGCTCTATGACGTAGTGGAGGTCAGACCTTCATCCAATCTCAGTTGGTGTACAGATTTTATTCATGCGACTTGTGCCATAAATCCCTATCAGACACATTTTTGCATTAAACAGATGGAGATTTTCGGGCAAGGTTTGACCTTGCTTCGGCTGATAGGCTTCCAGATGGTGTTGTCGGAGAAACAGACAAAGACGAACAACCTATGTGAGTCCTCGTGGATCAATAGTGATAGGGTGACCGGAGTCAACTCACTCATTGAACCAGCGCTTACAAAGTCGGTCAATGCATGCAAGCAAGTCTTCCTGAGTTAATAATGGAAGGGGCGACCGGTGTCATCTGAGGTTCCATAAAAAAAAATCATTGAACCGATATTCACACAAAGACGACAGGCTACAGTTCAACGTCAGTCAATACTGATAGGGTAGACCGGTGTCTCTCTGTCATTGACCCAGTATTTCCAGTGACGACCACACCACTCACGCAAGGCCCCCTGAAAGGGCGGCCGGTGTCATCTCGGTTTCTATAGATATCTGAACCAATGGTCGCAAGGTCGACCAAACTGCTCGTCTTGCTGGATCAATACTGGTAGGGGCAACAGGTGTCAACTCTGTTATTGAACAAGTGCTTACAAAGACGGTCATACCATGCAGGAAAGTCCTTCTAGATCAGTATATAATGATAAGGGTAACCGCTGTCAACTCAGTCATTAAACCAGTACTTACAAAGACGGGCATAAGCGGCAAGCAAGTCCTTCTGAGTCATGGTGTCCGCTGTCAACTCTGTCACTAAACCAGTGCTTACAAAGACGGTCACACCATGCAAGAAAGTCCTTCTGGATCAGTAGTATAGGGTAACCGATGTCCTTCTGGATCAGTAGTGATAGGGGTAACCGATGTCCTTCTGGATCTGTAGTGATAGGAGTAACCGCTGTCCTTCTGGATCAGTAGTGATAGGGATAACCGCTGTCCTTCTGGATCAGTAGTGATAGGGGTAACTGCTGTCAGTTCAGTCATTGAATCAGTACCTACAAAGATGGTCATAAGTCGCGACAAAGTTCTTCTGAGTCATTACCGATAGGGGTGGCAGTTGTCAACTCAGTAATTGAACCAGTGCTTACAAAGACGATCAAACCACCCAAGCGGGCCCTCCTGACTCAGTACTAGTAAGGGCAACCTGAGTATGACTGGCGTCATCTGAGTGTCAATACTAATTCTGATTGAACCAGCAGTCACAAGGACGAGCAAGCTGCACGTCTTCCTGAGTCACTACTGACAGCGGAGACAGGTGTCAGCTCTGTCACTGGACCAACACGAACAAAGGAGGTCAAACCATGCAAGCATGTCCTCCTGTTGGAGCGGCCGGTGACATCTCGTTTGAATCTGGTCATTGAATCATAGCTTCAAAGACGACTCAACCGTGCGAATCTCTGACTGTATAAAGTGCATCTAGTCATTGAATCAATGCTTCAAAGACGACCCTACCGTGCAAAGTGCATCTAGTAGTCATTGAATCAGTACTTCAAAGACGGCCCAACCGTACGAATCCCTGACAGTATGAAATGCATCAAGGCATTGAATCAATGCTTCAAAGACGACC
>JABMCL010002470.1:295000-300000 GCA_018857735.1 Alviniconcha marisindica
AGGTAAGCTTTAAGGCTATATTCCCATCAGAGACAAAAGAGCCTGTTTATCACGGGCGGAATATGGACTCCGTGGCGGTTGTCAAGGTTGCACTATTCCAGTCAGTGTGCAGACAGAGTGTGTTCCTCGCTGGCGATGAACGTTACATGAACGCTGCCAAACAATGATCGATTATGTCATCAAAAGAACTGTTCCTGTTTGGCGGCATTGCTTTCGATCTGGAGGAGAGCTCTATTTAGAGGTCTATTACTTTTACACATCGTCGCAGACGACGGCCAATTTTCCGAGTAAATATACCTGAGAAGTAAACTGTTCTTCGGAATACACAAAAACGAGTTCAAATGTAATGGTGCTCACTTGCGGAGTTCCAAACATTAAATTCCTTTTTTCCCAAAAGTGCAGTCGATGTAGCTTTATATTACAGATTTTATTCACGTTTTTCCATCGGAAAATAATATTATTCATCATAATGCAATGATACTCTACTTAGTATGGATATGGCATGCTACCAAATCTTCTTCTTTCTTTTTATTTTTATTTTATAAACGTCGTCACGTGAATAAAGCCTTGGATATATAATTGTATTTCACTGTTACATGCAAGGCTCAACGTAAGGTAGATGGGCTGGTAACCAAAACGAGAGTCGCTGCCAAGTTGCAAGCACCAAAAACAACAAAATCTGTTTCAACAAGAGGAACGCCATCCCAACAGTCGGGTGTGTGTTCTCTCTCTCTCTCTCTCTCTCTCTCCTCTCTCTCTCTCTCTCTCTCTCTCTCTCTCTCTCTCTCTCTCTCTCTGGCGAGTTCCGAACTAGTACCATTAAGCTGACAGAAATAGAACAAAAAATAGAACTAAATACTAGAAATCCATAGGGGTGGGACACAAAGAACAAGAGAGCGCAGGGGAAGAAGAGACGGAGAAAATAACTGAGAGAGTGGGTGGAGATCGAGGCATGGAAGGGAAATAAATCATGCTAATATTCATCTGGAAGATTCCGTAAACCAATACCAAAAACTAAGGCGATAAAGTAACCATGACACAGAAACAAAAAGGGATTGCAGATACGAAGAACCCTAGAGATATTAGGTTCAGGTCGAGAGAGAGAGAGAGAGAGAGAGAGAGAGAGAGAGAGAGAGAGAGAGGGGAGATTGTGGATGAAACTCGAGACGGTTAGGGGCCGAAGAAGAGAGAGAGAGAGAGAGAGAAGAGAGAGAGAGAGAGAGAGAGAGAGAGAGAGAGAGAGAGAGAGAGAGAGAGAGAGATTGTGGAGACGTAGAAACCTCGAGACGGGTTAGGAGCCGGAAGAGAGAGAGAGAGAGATTGTGGAGACGTAGAAACCTCGAGACGGGTTAGGGGCCGGAAAGAGAACAGAGAGAGAGAGAGAGATTGTGGAGACGTAGAAACCTCGAGACGGGTAGGGGCCGAGAGAGAGAGAGAGAGAGAAGAGAGAGAGAGAGATTGTGGAGACGTAGAAACCTCGAGACGGGTTAGGGGCCGGAAGAGAGAGAGAGAGAGAGATTGTGGAGACGTAGAAACCTCGAGACGGGTTAGGGGCCGGAAGAGAGAGAGAGAGAGAGAGAGAGAGAGAGAGAGAGAGAGAGAGAGACGAGAGAGAGAGAGTAGGGGGAGAGAGAGAGATGTGAGAGAAACCTCGAGAGGGTAGGGGCCGGAAGAGAGAGAGAGCGAGAGAGAGAGATTGTGGACACGTAGAAACCACGAGACGGGTTAGGGGCCGGAAGAGAGAGAGAAGAGAGATTGGGAGCGTAGAAACCTCGAGACGGGTTAGGGGCCGGAAGAGAGAGAGAGAGAGAGAGAGAGAGAGAGAGAGAGAGGATGACCAGTTACTGACTACTTCAAAATGCCCAACAGGGTCCTTCTTACAGGAACTAGAAGACACAATTTTTGTGTGTGTTATTATTGTGTTCAATGAATAGGCATAACAGATCGAAATGATTATATTAACATATAAAATCGAGATTTTTGGTTTGGGTTTTTAACTCCATTCATCTTTATACTGTACCGAGTGTCAAAAACGTCTTTAGGGAACGCAAAAGACCAGGTTACTTACTTTACTTACTTTAGTGAAAGATGATTGACTGGATGGGATGCGTCAAGTGTCCTAGCGTAAATGTCGCGAATCGCGTCCTCTTTGATGTCCGGCACGAGAAGAGAACGTTCACGTTCGTTTTAAAGAAGAAGAAAATATATATAAACTTTGGTAATAACAGTATACCAACAGACAATAACAGAAAAGCTTTGGGAGCATCAAGCAAGAAAACGTATATAAGACGCTGAAAATGACAAATATATAACGTGGTAACAATAGATTTTCAACGAGAGAGAGTGGGGGGGGGGGGGGGGGGGGGCAGGAGGAATGAAAGATGGGAAGGAGAAAGAGAAGGAGTGCGGAAACTGAGAAGTGCCATAACGTTTTGGTTACGGTTCGGTCGCGACTCGATTTACAACACCAAACAACGCTGACGTCGCCAGAGGAAAAACGTCAAAGAGATGGACCTAGGCTTCAGGCCAGCTGTGACAGTTGATTGTGTTTTACGCATACGCTCCCGCTACTCGTTATTCACGTAAATAACTTCTGAGCTGAACGCAATCATAATAATCAACGGATCATTTTCAACATCCTTCTTCTTCTTCTTCTTCTTCTTCTTCTTCTTCTTCCAGTTTAATTTCTTCTGCATCTTGAACAAAACATGTTTTGATAAGGCGAGTAAGTAAGTAAGTTGGTGTTATACGCCCAGTCAACCGGTACGGTTATATCAGGGCGGTGGTAAGGCGAGTTCCTTTACGGGAAAACACAGAAGCAAAAATACACGCAAACCTTTTTTCAGCAGCATGGTTTCCGGCTATTGCCATATCACATTAAGTCATTGTAAGCGTGAGTATCATAAGGAAATGAACTGAAATCGGGTTACATCAACAAGGTCATGAATCTCTCAGATTTTGAGCAGGGGGATGATGTTGTCAATTGACAGAAATAAACTGAAATCGGGTTACATCAACAAGGTCATGAATCTCTCGGCTTTTTAGCATTGCGACGATGTTATCAGTTGACAGATGTGATAAATATGTACGATGGTGAGGGTTGTACACAGGGTGGTCAAAGAACACATTTGTTCGCCCAGGGGTTGATTCACGCAGAACAACAGGCAAGAGTGTTGCATGTATATGCGCCAGAACTTGAAAAGTTGTTACGTGGAAACACCATTTCCGTATCTAGCTGAAGCTCATCCGTTAGCGTCTTCAAATTAAATCAGCGTATGTAATTATCACTTTCCGAACAATTGTTCAGAGTAAATTGGTCCTCTTTCTTTGTTTCTTTGCGGGGTTTTGGTTGTTGTTTTTTGGTGGTGGTGGTGGTTTTTGTTGTTGTTGTTGTGTGTGTGTGTGTGTGTGTGTGTGTGTGTGTGTGTGTGTGTGTGTGTGTGTGTGTGTGTGTGTGTGTGTGTGTGGTGTGTGGTGTGTGTGTGTGTGTGTGTGTGTGTGTGTGTGTGTGAGTGTGTGTGTGTGTGTGTGTGTGTGTGTGTGTGTGTGTGTGTGTGTGTGTGTGTGTGTGTGTGTGTGTGTGTGTGTGTGTGTGTGTGTGTGTTTTGTGTTTTTTGTTTTTCCCAGCCCGGTTCCCTTTCCTTTTCTTTTCTCCTTCTCTCCAAGTAGCTGAACTAGTTCTGACACAAATAATCAGGCAGCCCATCTGTCAGCCCCAAATCTCCACCATCTAAAAGCTAAGTAGATGCAATTTCATTCCCATCATCGTTTGTTAGTGTATTAACTGTCTGTTTGTTTTGTTGCTTAAAAATGGTGTTGTCATTGTTGTCGCACGTTTTGTATTGTTTTATTCAAATTAACGTTCTTTTTAACCTGTTGGGTGTTTGATCTTTCTTACAGCATTATTAAAAACGGGGGAAAAGACCAACAACCCAAAAGAAGCCTTTTTATTGCCACATGCTATAACCACACATGACCAAATCCATAACATGACATACAAGTAAATTTATATTGTATGCAACAATCCCATGTTATTTTTCTTCTTCTTGCAGTTCTGCAAACGCTTGTGACTGAACGTTTTGTCACCCCGGCACATATTGTCACCAACGTGACAAAATGTGTCAAATATGGTGCACTGCCTGCATGTTTTGCATCCATCGTTTTGTCACCACATGGTGACAAAACGTGCCGAACGGGTTCAATCGCTGCACGATTTGTCACTCCTTCGCCAGCACTCCTATAATCTGTCTTCCTGTTCTCTCGATGTGTGTGTGCGTGCGTGCGTGCGTGCGTGCGTGGGTGCGCGCGTGCGTGTGTGTGTGTGTGTGTGTGTGTGTGTGTGTGTGTGTGTGTGTGTGTGTGTGTGTGTGTGTGTGTGTGTGTGTGTGTGTTTCGTGCGTGTGTGTGCGTATATATATTTATGTGTGTATATGTGCGTGCGTGCGTGCGTGAGTGCGCGCGCGCGCGTCTGTGTGTGTGTGTGTGTGTGTGTGCGCGCGTGCGTGCGTGCGTGCGTGCGTGAGTGCGTGCGTGCGTGCGTGCGTGCGTGCGTGCGTGCGTGCGTGCGTGCGTGTGTGTGTGTGTGTGTTGTGTGTGTGTGTGTGTTGTGTTGTGTTGTGTTGGCTGTCGTTTTTTGTTTGAAATGTTTGCTATATAATTCAAAAGGGAGATCGGTACATTGATTGTAACACAACATCATTGACATAGTTGCGAAGCAAAGAAGAAAAAAGCAGTGGCATTTGTGTATTATTCGATCGATTCATCAAGTTTTCAAAACAACTGTCAGAATTCTGCAGAGAAAAGAGTGATTTACTGCTTGTTAAAGTCAGTGACTTAATTCACACCACTGGTGCTGAACATTTTACTCGCTGTACATTGTTTCGTTGTTCTTTATTGTTTTTATACTATTCATTAATCTCTCTCTCTCTCTCTCTCTCTCTCTCTCTCTCTCTCTCTCTCTCTCTCTCTCTCTCTCTCTTTGTAAAATAAAGTTTTCGAGT
>JABMCL010002470.1:305000-310000 GCA_018857735.1 Alviniconcha marisindica
CGGGAAATCTTTCATTCGATCTCATTAATACTGCAGAGCTTTCAACACTGGTCTCGTTGATAAGGGAAATCCTTCATCTGATCTCAGTGCCGAGCGAGATCTTTCAACACCGGTTCCATTAGTCTCATTCATAATGGAGATCTGTCATCAGTGGTCTCGTTGACAAGAGAGATCTTTTGATTGATTGATGAAGTGATGCTTAATGTCCTCAGATGTCAGTTGACATATTAGGGACAAGTTGTGCCAATGCCGAAGCACGGTGCAATAATTCTTTACGTCCACGGAAACCAGAAGGCTCGTTAGGACGGACAGTCCAGGACGTCCACCTCGACTCTCACACAGCTCCTGAACTATGATCTTTTGATTGATTGATGGTTGCTGATATAGCGCAGTTCTCCGCTCTGGAGCAGACTCACTGCGCTCGCATGTGATTCTACATGAGTGACTAGCTTTTTATAGCGTTTTTGAAAACCCACCGAAGTGGGGTACTTACAGCGCTGGCATGGCTGGTGCCCCATGAAACTGCTGCCGTCTCGGCGCAAGTTTTGTGTACACCATACAACCATGCACCACATCACTTCATGCAAAGCCACACACGTAGGGTGTATGCGTGTTTAGCTGTAACCTGCCACCTGCACTTTTGGCAGAATGACCGGGATCTTTTACGTGCTACTGCGGTAACACGGAGGGTGGAACGGATACCGAAATAAGAGTCAGCACAGAAAGTTGACCGTGGAAAGAAAATTCTCCCGCCGTTCCTGCAGGGATTCGAACCCGCGACCTTTCAATCGCGAGTCCGGCGTTCTAACAATGGTCTGACTGAAGAGGGAAATCTTTCATTCGGTCTCATTAACAGTGCAGAGCTTTCAACACTGGTCTCACTGATAAGACAGTTCTAGCTTTCGACACTGGTCTCGTCGACAAGGGAGATCCTTCACCTGATCTCAGTGACGAGCGAGATCTTTCAACACCGGTTCCACTGCGGGCTTTAATTTCTCTTCTTCCTTCGCTTCAGTCCCGCAGAAAATTCGAAGTGACGACAAAACCAAACAGCGGAGTTCCACACCTTGGCAGAGATTACCGTGTTTCCTGTTTGTGAATAATTACGGCTTCCACGGGGGCCGCCGGGCTCTTTGCTAAAATCATACGTCGGGTACATGAACTGGCTTCAACCGTCGGCAAGGAGTTTGGAAAAATCAGTCAGTCGGCGATGAGTGAGTTTCCTAGTTTCTGGCCCCTTCCTTTACCCCCTACCCTTCCCTACCCCTCCCCCCACCCACGACCCGCCCTTCCCCAGTGAGATAATGATCAAAAGAATGCGTGCTTTCCGATTCTGAGCATCAGAGAGAAAGGAGCACTATTTGTGTTGCGCAAGATCCTTAAGCTAGCGAGCAATAAGCGAAAGAAGTAGAGCTTTCTTTAAACGCTTCCTCGGTCCCTTGCGGGAACATTATGTCATCTTACCGGGGTAAGGCTACAGCAGCTGCAAGAGCAGCGCAACCCATTTCTAAAAATGTATGCTGTATTTTGGGGTTGTTTTTTTTTTTTCGCGTGACGAAACATCGACATGGTTGCCATGGCTGAGATTTTTAACGTGTGTACGCATTACTGATGCACGAGAATGAACACGGGGGCTGCACGAATACCGTAAGAGAGTCGTCACTGGAAGTTGACTCTGGGAGAAAAATCCCTTGTCGCACCGGGGATTCTAACCCGCGTCAGTATTGCTCTTAGATTTTCGGCCCGACGCTCCATCCACTGAGCTACCACGCTCCGTGCATAGTATGACCGGTGAGAATACCGGTAAAGCTTAGGACGAAGTTTTCGTGGTACGGTATTCCGGTACGTTCAGTTCAGTTCAGTTGAACATGGTATCTATGCGCTCGGAAACGCCCATAATTATACGTTCCACCCCGTCTCTCAGAAGTTTCACCAACGTTGCTTTTGAAACGGTTCCAATGTTCGTCTGATTGACGATGGCCCTCTCTCGCCCTTTCAAGGAGGATCTTTCAACGCCTCTCTCCACCAGGCGATCGATGGTGTGATGTAATGGCTCTGTGCCCGCAGGTAGTGGCCCAAGCTCCTAAACACTTCAGATCTTCCGAGAAGCAAGCCACTTGTGAGGGTTGCTTTGCCCGCAGTGTTGCACACACCTGTACGGCTTGCACACACCGGCACACTCCATTGTTTCCGCATCCAGTGGTGGAAAGTGCTGAAAGCACCGAAAAGAAATATTCTTTGCATCAGTGAAGTAATTTGCAGCGGTTTGTTTGGGGTGAAAATCCCGAAGAGAGAATCTTGCCTGCGGTGGTATTTGGGGTTCAGAAACGGGAACAAATGGCCAGTGTGTGTGTGTGTGTGTGTGTGTGTGTGTGTGTGTGTGTGTGTAGCTTGGCATCTTGCATCGTGTTTTGCGTGTGTATGTGCATGGGTGCGTGGGTGTGTACGTATTTATATATGCTTGTGTGTGTGTGTGCTTGCGTGTGTGTGCTTGTGTGTGCGTGCGTGCGTGTGTATGTTCCTGGTTGTATGGGTGTGTGTATGTGTATCTGTGTGGAGGGGTGGGTTGGTGTTTGTGTGTGTGTGTGAGTGTTGGTGTGTGTGTGTGCGTGCGTGTGTGTGTGTGTGTGTGTGCGTGTGTATGTGTGTGTTGTGTGTGTGTGTGTGTGTGTGTGGGTGTGTGTGTGTGTGTTTGTGGTGTGGTGTGGGGTGTGTGTGTGTGTGTGTGTGTGGGGTGTGTGTGTGTGTGTGTGTGTGTGTGTGGTGGTGGTGGTGTGTGTGTGTGTGTGTGTGCGTGTGTGTGTTGTGTGCGTGTGTGTGTGTGTTGGGTTGGTGTGTGTGTGTGTGTGTGGACCCAGAACTCGCTGACACAGCTAGCTTGCTGGCTGCGGCCTCAGGGTTAAAAAAAAAGTAGACGAAAGGGGAGGAGTACAAGAAGAAGAAGTAGAGGGGAAAAAACAATTTCAACAGCCCTGACTGGGCGTAAAACACCAACTTACCTACTTACTTACTTCAACAGCCCACGTAATTTGACTGTGCAAAGAAGTCTGAGCGTGAGTTAAAAGTACATTGTCAAGGACGGGTGCGTGTTGTTTTGAATAAAAGCCCCAGAATGGTGTGTTTGGCAAAGAAAAAAAGAAAAAGCTTTCGACAAGGATACGTACAGCATGAAGAACAAGGAGACTTAAGGAGTACATTCTCTAGACGGGTTGTCTGACAAGTGTCTGACAAGCGTTTTCTACACGGTCGATTCGAGTGAGCTCTTCTAAAGATTGTAACTTTCTGTGTTCGGCAGCAGACGGAAGTGAGTCGATGTGGGTCCTCGTAACTTTCTGTTCCGTGTAACTTTCTGTCCATGTAACATTCTGACCCACGTAACTGTCTGGACTGTCTTCGTAACTTTCTTGCACCGATTTGCAAATAGTCTTTACCCATCGTTGTTCAGTCAGCACTTTCCGCTTCGCTGAATCGCTTTTGACTCATAATCTGGTACGTTTACGCTACCATTTTGGCCAGTCATCTCCCTTCTTGTTTTTTTGGGACAGTTCGGGTCAGTTACGTCCCTTATTGTCCCCAGAGTTACCTGTGTGTGTGTGTGTGTGTGTGTGTGTGTGTGTGTGTGTGTGTGTGTGTGTGTGTGTGTGTGTGTGTTTGGTGATGTCTCTCTCTCTCTCTCTCTCTCTCTCTCTCTCTCTCTCTCTCTCTCTCTCTCTCCTCTCTCCTCTCTCTCTCTCTCTCTCTCTCTCTCTCTCTCTCTTCTCTGACCGTGCGCGCGTGTGTGTGTGTGTGTGTGTGTGTGTGTGTGGGGGGGGGGGTCTCGGGGCGGGGAAGGAATGAGTGAGTGTGTATTTTTATGCGTCCGTTTGTGTTGACTTGAGGGAGAGAATGTGTCTGTGTTTGTGTATCTGCGTGGGGGATGTGCGTGTGTGTGTGTGTGTGTGTGTGTGTGTGTGTGTGTGTGTGTGTGTGTGTGTGTGTGTGTGTGTGTGTGTTGCGCGCGTGCGTTGGGGGGGGGTAGGGAAGGGGGGAGGGAGGTGGCGAGGTTCTGTGCGATCGATGGCGTCAAATCCGTTCCTTTGCGGAACAAGCCCCGTCCGGCTTGGTTCAACCGTTCACCATTACTTTCACTGTTTTGTCGCTTGTTTAGGGTGCCTCTCAAACTCAGCAAGATCTAAGACTGTGATCCTTCCTCTAAATAGCGAAACACATCTTCAGCGATCAGCTTCGGAGCCAAGCAAAAAGCCACGTCAATCACCGGAACAGAATTCCCCTGCTATGACTGATGTTTAAAGGCCCACCTTCCTTTCGGCTAATATAATGCAAAAAGGTTGCTAGCCAATCATAAACGTTCTCAACGTTCTTGATACCTTCAGGTCTTGTTGGTGTTGTTTTTCAATCGTCTTCTTTTTCTTTCTCGCTTTTCTCGACAAAGTCCAAAAAAATCCCACAAAAGCTTGGCCGATTAAATGCTTCTTTGGCAGTGAAGTCTGCGCTGCATAATTTCGCGTACTGATTGCTATTTCCCTGCACATTGAGTTGCCTGTCCAACTGGCCTGACAGGAGATCGCACCAGTTATTTCCCCTTCTCGCGTTTGTTTTGTAACCTAGAATCAGTTACAACCCCCTCTTCTTCTTCTTCTTCTTCTTCTTCTTCTTCTTCTTCTTCGTCGTCGTCGTCGTCGTCGTCGTCGTCGTCGTCATCGTCGTCATCGTCGTTGCCGACACGAGAAGGGAGAGTGTGATGTGAGTGGAGGAAGAAGAGCAGGAAAACCAGATTCCGACGGGAACTCTCCTGTCACTCGTCTGATGGTAAAATTGGAACAAGTGCACCTCGACTCAGAAGAAGGAGTGCGCTGTGAGAAGATAGGAATAAATATAGGAAGACAAAGACATGTTTAGAAAGGGAGCGTGAGGTAGGGGTAGCAGTAGCTTGGTTTTTTACGCCCAGTCAACCAGTACCGTTGTGTGAGGTAGGAGTAGTTGTAGCTTGTTTTTTTGTT
>JABMCL010002470.1:317500-392500 GCA_018857735.1 Alviniconcha marisindica
TTGAAATGAGTCGCCGACTTAAATTATTCCTACCCAGACGGCCGCAGACCTATCTCTCTGCTTGTGGCCACTCGGGAAAAAATCGTGTAAAGTGCAGCGCATCTACAGTGTCCGTAAACCACGCCTTTGGAAGAGAAAGGTCAAAGGAAGAGAATTCCAACCTGGGTCCGTCTGCTGACGTAATGATGACAGCATCCATCATGTAGCCTATGACAAGTGCATGGCGACCCAAGTCCTCTTTTACTTCACGTTTTCGCTGTGACGGACTGGGGCCGGCGGGGGGGGGGGGGGGGGGGGGAGTTGTCCATGAATAGACTGGTAATGTACCATCGATTTTATCCATTCATTTAGTACTTTTCTCTCTTCCTGTTTTTCATCTTCACTGCTCCTATCCTTTTTCTTCTTCTTTTTTTCTTTCTTTCTTTTTTCTTCTCCTTTTTGGGGGGCCGGGGGCGGGTATGTCTGGATGGAGGATGATCCAGTTAAACTGACAATCAATGAACCAATGAAAACATTCCTTAGAAATACAGTTCAATAAACCCGTAGAAGCATTCTTCAGATGAACAGTTCAAAAGATAATTAGATCTGAATATTAATTTCGTGTCTGTCTGCTCCAGTATTTGCAGTATGATACGGCTCCACGTGAGTTCGTTAATTAACTGGATGTCCGGTGGTTTACACAGGGTCACCGCGGGACGACGTGTTGTGTGTATTAAGGCACACCCATAACATCAAAGTGAACGGCACGGCTGAAATGAAATCATGTCTGTCTGGCCCATAATGCAATTGAGCGTCCAGAATAGAACACCTTCTCTGCAACTAATACCATCGTAAACTGGCCACAATCTACACGAAGCCCAAAAGAAAAATAGGGGCCAGAAACTGTAACAGTTTCGTTGATTGGTCCCAAGAATACGTACGGTGTCAATAGGCGAAGAGCTGAGGTAGAACGTCAAGCAGGTTCTGATTGGCCCTGATAATAACGTGATAGAAGCGAAGCCTCAAAAATTCTGATTCCTAAGCCGTACTGTCAAATAGTGTCAGTCGTATTCCCTGTCTGCCTCCGCACATCTTCTCCGTGAGCATTAACCGTTTGCGGAAATAAAAAGGCATTTTTGCAAACAAAAGATACCATTTATTTTTTAAAGTTGACTAGATAAGTAACTAAATAAATATGTAAATAAAAAGAAAATATCTAAAGACTTTGTTGACGTCCCAACGGTAACACGGAACAGAACAGCAGATAATCAGTGGTACACGGCCATTGTACATGGAACAGAACAACAATCAGTGGTACACGGCCATTGCACATGGAACAGAACAATCAGTCGTTCACGGCCATTGCACATGGAACAGAACAACAGACAATCAGTGGTACACGGCCATTGAACATGGAACAGAACAACAATCAGCTGTACACGGCCATTGCACATGCAACAGAACAATAATCAGTCGTACACGGCCATTGCACATGGAACAGAACAACAGACGATCAGTGGTACACGGCCACTGCACATGGAACAGAACAATCAGTGGTACACGGCCATTGCACATGCAACAAAACAACAGACAATCAATCGTACACGGCGATTGAACATGGAACAGAACAACAAACAATCAGTGGTACACGGCCATTGCACATGGAACAGAACAATCAGTGGTACACGGCCATTGCACATGGAACAGAACAACAATCAGTCGTACACGGCCATTGCACACGGAACAGGACAACAGACAATCAGTGGTACACAGCCATTGCACATAATAATAGCTAATAATAAATAATTCTTATAAAGCGCTATTCTTTAACCAGAGTTAAACTCAGTGCGCTGTACAAACATCTTATCACAAAAACCACATTAACATACATTTCAGCAAACAAAACCTTAATCATTGTAGCTTAAATTACCATTATCGCCTATCGACCATTAGACACACACACAACAACAACAACAACAACAACAACAACAACACACACACACACACACACACACACACACACACACACACACACACACACACACACACACACACACACACACACACACACACACACACACACACACACACACACACACATAATGACATGCGCACACCAGTCTCCGCTCGTCCACACTCATATAGCAATTAACAAAATATTAACTTAATGATCTCAAACAACAACACCAATTTGAATCTGTCTTTTCACCCATCCAACCCGTGCCTCCTTCTCTTACCTAGCTCTCTCATGCTCTCTCCCTCTCCCCTTTCCCTTCCCCTCTCCCTATCCATATGCATCCATTTACATTCAACTGCCACACACAGACACAGATTTCTTCAGATTCTACAGGAAGGCCTGGGCAAACAAGGTTTTTAGCTGCGATTTGAATTGAGACAGTGTTGGTACATTTCTTAGAGTGGCCGGCAGAGAATTCCAGAGAGATGGTGCCATGAAACTGAAAGAACGTTGTCCAAATGATTTGAGATTTCGCTTTGGAATTTTTAGCAGCTTTTCGTTAGAAGATCGGAGAGAGCGAGACGGTTCATAAGTGCAGAGAGATGAAGAAAGATAAGGAGGTAAAGACCCTTCAAAATGGCAGTAAGCAAGAGTGCAATCTTGTACTGACAGCGGAATTTTACTGATAGCCAGTGAAGTTCCTTAAGAAGCGGTGTTACATGATCTCGTCTTCTTTTTTTCAACACAAGCCGTGCCGAGTTATTCTGCACCCGCTGTAACCGAGCGATCTGGTCTGCTGGTAGACCTATGAAAACTGAGTTGCAATAATCAAGGCGGGATATGACCATTGCCGCAACAAGTCTTGCCGCAGCGCTTTGGGACAGGTACGGTCGGATTGACGCGATACGTTGGAGCTCCAGAAAGGACGCAGAGCAGATGCTGCTGATATGTTTCTGCATTGACAACGTTTTATCAAGCTGGACTCCAAGGTATTTAACCGACGTTTTGAAAGGAACACTGTTTCCGCCAATGTTTGCGCATTCACTGTCGACCGACTCAAGACAAGATGCAGAACCAGCAGGCATAACCTCAGTCTTATCTATGTTCAACTTAAGCTTGTTGCTATTCATCCAGAGCAGAACATCATCAATACATGTCTGAATACAAGATTGAACAGAAAGGAACTGATCGGGTGGGGCACTTTTGGATAGCTCAGTGTCATCGGCGTACTTGTGATAGTCACAATTATGAACAGAAATCACATCTGACAAAGGCTGAGAGTACAAGGTAAACAAGACCGGTCCCAACACGGAACCCTGGGGCACGCCGTACACAAGAAGGCGGGAGGCGGACACAACACCATCAACAATGATTGACTGAAAACGGCCACTCAGGTAGGAGACAAACCAGTCGAGGACTGTACCCTTAACACCAAAGGTTGTTTCAAGCCGTTTCAGCAGTATCAGATGGTCCAAAGTGTCAAAAGCAGCACTTAGATCAAGCAGAGCCACCAGGAAAACTAGTCTCTCATCCGCGCTACAAAGCAGACCATCAAGGACACTCAGTACGGCAGTCTCTGTGCTATGGTTTAGCCTGTAAGCGGACTGAAAGATTTCAAGAAATTATTGCCAGACAGATGTTTTTTCAACTGAATCAGGACAACTTTCTCAAGAATCTTTGAGATGAAAGACAGATTTGACACGGGTCTAAAGTTCTTCATATCATTTGTGTCGAGTCCAGACTTCTTCAAGAGTGGTGTTACAATAGCCTGCTTGAACTGGGGAGGGACTATACCTGTAGAAAGAGAGGCATTAACAATAAACCTGATCAACAAAACAAGGTCATCAAGGCACTGTGTGGTGATGGAAGTAGAGATAGGATCAAGCATGCAACCTTTCGTCGGTGACTTTATGATGAGTTCACGTATTAGTTCGTCGGTCACCGGTTCAAACTGAGAGAGCTGTGGACCATCAAAAATGGAAAAGGTCGGTGGCTCACATGAGCGCGAGTCCAGGTCGTCACGGATACGGTCAATCTTGTCGGAGAAAAAGTCACAAAACCAATCGGGCAGATCGGAACGGGGGATGTCTGATGGGAGAGGGGCGGTGCTGGACTTGCCCAACAGTTCGCTGGACACAACGAAGAGCTGCCTGCAGGAAGAACTGGAGTCGATCTTCTGACAGTACACACAGTGCACATGTAACAGAACAACAGACAGTCAGTCGTACACGGCCATTGCACATGGAACAGATCAACCATCAGTCGTACACGGCCATTGCACATGGAACAGAACAGACAATCAGTGGTACACAGCCATTGCACATGGAACGGAACAACAATCAGTCGTACACGGCCACTGCACATGGAACATAACAACAATCAGTCGTACACGGCCATTGCACATGGAACAGATCAACAGACGATCAGTGGTATACGGCCATTGCACATGCAACAGAACAACAATCAGTCGTACACGGCCATTGCACATGGAACATAACAACAAACGATCAGTGGTACACGGCCATTGCACATGGAACATAACAACAAACGATCAGTGGTACACGGCCATTGCACATGGAACATAACAACAGACGATCAGTGGTACACGGCCATTGCACATGGAACAGAACAACAATCAGTCGTACACGGCCATTGCACACGGAACAGATCAACAGACGATCAGTGGTATACGGCCATTGCACATGCAACAGAACAACAATCAGTCGTACACGGCCATTGCACATGGAACAGAACAACAGACAATCAGTCGTGCACGGTCGTTGCCAGGGAACAAATGGGAGTCTGACGAACGTTCGGCTGTAAGCCAATCGGAGCCTGGCTAATGTTCCGTTGACAAATCGGAGAATAACCGACGTTCTGTGGCTATTGGCACGGCAGCCTACGATGGTAAAGCAGACGACTTTATCATTTCTTCTTTGAAAAAGAGGTAAGAAGAGAGAGAAAGGGGAAGTCCCGGCTGTGAGGAAACTCGAACTCGAAAACTTTGATACTCAAGAATAGCAGCGTTAGGTCCAAGTTTAGCCCTATCTAATAGACAGGCCTTGCTATACTACAAACACAAATAAGCACGACTATACTACAAACAGAAAAGCCGAAGAAGAAAAAACGAAAGGAATGAAGACAGAACAAACGTCCCAGGCAGAAGAATGACTTAAGGATGTAGCCTTGGCGGATTACATCTACCTTTCATTTACTCGCATACCAGGTAATAGCTATGGTAGCTGGGCGATTCCGGTCTCTTGTACTGTCTGTCCTCTGTTGTACATGTGTCGTCATTCGAGTGCTGTCCGACTTCTCTCTCTCTCTCTCTCTCTCTCTCTCTCTCTCTCTCTCTCTCTCTCTCTCTCTCTCTCTCTCTCTCTCTCTCTCTCTCTCTCTCTCTCTCTCTCTCTCTCCTTCTCTTCTCTCTAAGTCTGCTCCATAAGCTCAGAGCCCTGGGCAGAAGACTTCGTTAGCGAAGACTTGAAAACAGAATTTGATAAAAATTAAAAAAGCATTCGTTCGTCTTCCATTCGTCTACAGTCTGAATAATTAAATTATTCCACCTTTAGGGAAAAATATGAAGCGTTGCCTGTTTGTTCAAGACAAAATCGAGTTTGATTTTATTTTCCTTGCATTTGTCACGGCCTGACCAAAGACTGAGAAAGTGTCCTCAAGATTAGGAAGAACGTTCGGGGGCTGCGTAAGCTAGATTTGATATAGCGCAGACATTCTCGTGTAAGTCTAAGGAAATCTTCCAAGTACCTTCCTCCTCCTCTCCCAGTTCTCTTTCGCGACAAGCGAACCGCGATTAGATTTTCCGGGAACCGTCTGTTTATAGACTTGCGGGTTGAGAGACGTTAGAGGCTCCAGCCAGACCGGAAATTCCACACCAGAGGCAGACTGCTGTTACCCTTTGTGCTGGGGGCGTCAAACCTCGGCCGCTATGCCAGTGCATGGTCAGTTGTCAGAGAAAACAGCGGGTCTGTTCTTAAGACCCCGCTCTCCAAACCCACACTGTTCTGCGTCTCGCCGAGTCATCTTCCTGTGGCTAGGTTTGGAGGGGGTCTGGGGGAGGGTGGGGGGGGGGTCTGGAGCACACGCATCAGCCCGTTGACCTATTGGTGCAAGGTCTGACTGAGGTACGACTCTCAACCCTCTTTTATTTCCAATCGGCGGAGACCACAACCCCCCCTCCCCTCCTACACACACACACACACACACACACAACCCACACTCCACATCCCTTCCGCCGCCTTCTTGCACCCTACCCCTTTGAAACGAAACTCTTTTGGGCCCTGACTGAGGTCACTGGGCAACGCCATTAGGTCAGTTCCTCCCTGTGCCATGCTTCCTCTGTGGCTCCAGCACGACAGGTAAACCCGCAAACAGGCCTGCAGCACGGCTTCAAATGCCCAAGGTAAATATGCACATTCAGCTTCTTTTCTGACTTTTTATTTTCTTCCCTTTTTTTTTCTTTTCTTTTTTTTTAACTCTAAAAACCGCACACAGCAGGCTTTATGAGTCTTTATAAGAGGAAGACAGATAGATAGACAGACAGAGGAAGACAGATTGACAGACAGACAGAGGAAGACAGAGAGACAGACAGACAGATAGACAGAGGAAGACAGAGAGACAGATAGACAGATAGACAGAGGAAGACAGAGAGACAGATAGACAGACAGATAGAGGAAGACTGAGAGACAGATAGACAGACAGAGGAAGACAGATAGACAGACAGAGGAAGACAGACAGACAGAGGAAGACAGACAGACAGAGGAAGACAGAGAGACAGATAGACAGACAGACAGAGGAAGACAGAAAGACAGACAGACAGAGGAAGACAGAGAGACAGATAGACAGACAGACAGACAGACAGAGGAAGACAAAGAGACAGATAGACAGACAGACAGAGGAAGACAGACAGACAGAGGAATACAGACAGACAGACAGAGGAAGACAGAGAGACAGATAGACAGACAGACAGGCAGACAGACAGAGGAAGACAGAGAGACAGATAGACAGACAGACAGACAGAGGAAGAAGACAGACAGACAGACAGACAGACATACAGAGGAAGACAGAGACAGACAGACAAGCAGAGGAAGACAGAGAGACAGATAGACAGACAGACAGGCAGACAGACAGAGGAAGACAGACAGACAGACAGACAGACAGAGGAAGACAGATAGACAGACAGCCAGACAGAGGAAGACAGAGAGACAGACAGATAGACAGACAGACAGATGAACAGGCAGAGTCTAACAAGCAGCCTGACAGGAAGACAAACGGATAGATAAACAGGCAAGCAGGCAGGCAGGCAGACAAGACAGACTGACAGACATTTCAACACTGACGAGCTTTCGGGGAATGAATGCTGCACCTCCTCTTCCTCCCTCTTCTCTTCTTCCTCCTCTTTTTCCTCGCCCCCCCCCCCCCCCCCCCCACCCACCCCCCCCCCCCCGCAACCCTTACCCCGCCCTAACCCTACTGCCCCCCACCCCCACCCCCACTACCACCACCACCGCTCCCTCTCCGGACCAAAGACCAAGGCTTGTGAAAAATGGGAGGCTTGAAGAACACCCCGTGCTTATCGACCGGATGTTGGGAGTAAACTGGTGCTGAAAAAAAATCGATTCCAATCGCTCATCGATCACTCTCCCTCTCCGTCTCGAGTCCCGACTGTGGCGTGCGGCTGAAAAGCAGAGCAGGGCCGAGGGGGCGACTCGCTTGGCTTGGCCCCGGCCGCTTGGCAGTCATGCAGCTACAGGGCATGCAGGCAGCCACTGGCACTGACGGACGTACGCTAGCTGCCGCGGTTCCAGAGTTGCAGCCGCAAACATGTGTCCCTTCTTAGTACACGTTCAGTTTGTCCCTGCATAGTACACGTTCAGAGCAGCTGCAGACGTATGTCCCTGTATAGTACACGTTCAGTTTGTCCCTGCACAGTACACGTTCAGTTTGTCCCTGCATATCACACGTTGCAAACATGTGTTCCTGTATAGTACACGTTCAATGCAGCCGCAAGCATTTGTTCCTGCATAGTACACGTTCAGAGCAGCTGCAGACGTATGTCCATGTATAGTACACGCTCAGTTTGTCCCTGCGTAGCACACGTTGACTGCAGTTGCAAACATTTGTCCCTACATAGTACACGTTCAATGCAGCCGCAAGCATTTGCCCCTGCATAGTACACGTTCAGTACAGTTGCAGACATATGTCCCTGCATAGTACACGTTCAGTGCAGCCGCAAGCATTTGTCCCTGCGTAGTACACGTTCAATGTGTCCCTTCATAGCACACGTTCAGTGCAGCTGCAAACATCTGTCCCTGCGTGCGTGGCACACGTTCAGTGCAGCTGCAAACATTTATCCCTGCATAGCACACGTTCAGTGCAGCTGTGAGCATTTGTCCCTGCATGGGTAGCACACATTCAGTGCAGCTGCAAACATCTGTCCCTGCATTTATAGCACACGTTCAGTGAAGCTGCAGACATTTGTCCTTGAGACGCACAAGTTCAATGCAGCTGCAAACATGTGTCTTTGCATGCGTAGGACACGCTCAGAGCAGCTGCAAATATCTGTCCCTGCTTGCATAGCACACGTTCAATGCAGCCAAAAACAATTGTCCCTGTATGCATAGTACACGTTCAATGCAGCTGCAAATATTTGTCCCTGTATGCATAGTACACGTTCAATGCGGCAGCTGCAAATATCTGTCCCTGCATGCGTAGCACATGTTCAGTGCAGCTGCAAACATATATCCCTGCATAGCACACGTTCAGCGCAGCTGCAAACATTTGTTTCTGCGTAGCAGACGTTCAGTGCAACTGTAGACGGAATTTACAGCTGCAAAGATGGCGAGCAGTTCACGTTGCCGCGACACTAAATCAATTTTCCAGCTGTGGACCTCGAAGCAAATTTGCAGCTGCCAAAGAGAGGCGTCAAAGCTTCAATTCTAATCTTTCATAGATACAAATATTTGTTGCTGACAAAAAGATGGGTACGTTAATTTCTTGCCACGAAAGCTAATTTTGTTGCAACAAAATTGTCTGCCCTTCTTCATTTATTTTTTTCTTTTATTTTTTCTTTGCTGCTGCAAACGTGACCTTCTCGCTGCATAAACCGCACATCTACAGCTATTGCAAATCTGTGTTCCCAGCTAGCTACAAACTATGCCCTTTGCATCGACAAACTATTGCAGCAGCAACTTTGGATGGGTGGCAGCGATCGCCAGCGATAGCGCAGCCACCACGGCGGGCGGTGAAGTGGGTGGTATCGACGGGGGGATGAGGAGAGCAATCCAATCCTCGCTGTGACGAGCTGAAGAGGCGACAATAACGTCACTCAACGTGCACGTGCAGCCAAGCAACAGGGGGAAAAGAGATAGAAAGGGGCTGATCAGCGAACGGATTTAAAAGGCTGGAAATTAGGTCAGGACCTTTCCGAGAATTCCTGACCTGAGAGGCGGCTGCTATTGGGTGCGATTACCAGTCTGGTGCTGGTGCCGGGTCCGGGCTGCGAAAGGGAAACCGAGCCGGAGACGCAAGCTGGCCTGGACACGTAGTGAAATCTGCAAATAAGGTTCCCATCTGCAGGCTTCATTTCGTTGTTCTATCAACGTTTATACAAAAGAAAGATTTTCCTTGCTTCGAACTTGAGCTCCTCTGGGCTCGGCCATGTTGGTTCGCTCTTTACCAGTGAAGAGCAGAAAAGGGCTGGTACGTGACGTCGGTACATGATAGTTTTTGCCACTCATGCCGGTCTTTTTTAGGTGTGAGCCGGTTTGGCCGGTAAGCAGAGGGACCTCGGTTCGAATCCGCGTCGGCTCTCCTTTCTCTTCAAAAGCCGCTGTGGTCTGTGGACACGTCTTGTGACTTTGTCCCTCACAATTATGAAACATTAAAATGGCTCTTGTCGCTGCCCATCTTAATGCAGAAGTCATTGTGGTGGTGACAATGTGGCGATAGGTAAATAATCTCCCTCTCCCCCACCTCCATACCCCCATCCCCCCGTTCTCCCTGTCCCTAATAAGCCTTGTGGTTTCTGTGGACGTTAAGTGCTATGTTTACTTATTTACTTTTTTTTTTTAGGACGTCACTGATACAGACTGTTGGGCACAGACCGGCAGTACTGAGTTACGGTCGTGTTTTCGCGACTTTCTAAAAGTTGAATTCATTAGCAAACAGAGCGAAAAATCGAGTTAAGTATCGACTTATCTTCACTTTTACCAAGGATTCTGTTTTTTATGACAGCAGTGAATCACAGGTAAGCACGGTCTGGGAAGTGAGAAGAAAATAACCAAAAGAATGATGACGGTGCCCGGTGACGATGACAAGGAAGAGGAAGAAGATCGGATCGAGTGACGTCTGTGGTGTCAGGTGATCGGAACAGGTAATTGGGCCAAACAAAAACTGACTTAAAACGGCTTCAAACGATAGCCTATTGAAACTGAAACCTAAGAAAAAAGAAAATAGACCCAACAAAACTTGACTAACAGACGGCCTCAAACGACAGCCTATTGAAACTGAAACCTGCAACAGGAACAAGAATAATAATAAAATAACAACAAAAGCATTGTTACGAAGAAGAAGAAGAAGACAACAACGAAAACGTTTATCTTTCCGGCAGCTTTGAAGTAAAGACACGGTGTTTCGTGTCGCGGTCGAGCACTGGCTACGGCAAAAAGAACAAACACTGTCGGCTCAGCACGGTAACCTGGCTGCAGTCTGCCCTACAGCTTTGCCTTCCGGCTCTCCCTTGTCCCTTAATTGGGTTAATTCGCCCCACTTTTCTCCTTCCGCCTTCTTTCATCTTCATTTCAACTGTAGTCTTCCGCCTGATAGCCCAGTAACCTACTGCTTTTGACCTGGTCCCGCCTCTTACCTTTCTTTTCTTTTCTTTTCTTTTCTTTTTGCGCGGACAAAGGAATGTATATACGTATCACACATTACATGCTGCGTAATCAGTATGACGGTCGAGATGGTGTTATTGGTTGTTGTTGTTGTTGTTGTTGTGTGTGTGTGTTGTTGTTGTTGTTGTTATTTGTTTGTTCTTGGTAGTAGTAGTAGTAGTAGTAGTAGTAGTAGTAGTAGTAGTAGTAGTAGTAGTAGTAGTTAGTTCTTAGCTACACATAATTATTGCCCTGCAAGACTTGTTCTCTTGGCACCCCGTCACCACCACTCAACACCTCTCCTGGAAAAACTGCACTGGCTTCCCATTTCAGAACGTATTAAGTATAAAGCCGCTTGTATGTGTTTCAGTGCTATAAATGGTTCTGGTCCTGCTTACCTCTCTGAACTGCTGCATGTCTACACTCCATCTCGTACACTACGCTCTTCTTCTGACACCCGCATGCTGGAAATCCAACAATACAAATGCAAGACTCATGGCTTCCGCGCCTTCTCTTGCTTTGGACCCCACATTTGGAATTCACTCCCACAAGACCCTAGACACTGCTCAACCCTGTCATCTTTTAAAGCCAAACTGAAAACCTTCCTCTTCTCACAGTATTTCCATCCTAATATCAGTACCCAGTTTCTGCTACAGTCAGTGTGTGTGTGTGTGTGTGTGTGTGTGTGTGTGTGTGTGTGTGTGTGTGTGTGTGTGTGTGTGTGTGTGTGTGTGTGTGTGTGTGTGTGTGTGTGTGTGTGTGTGTGTGTGTGTGTTTGTAGTGCGTTAATTTTTTTAATTTTTTATAATACTTTATGTAAATTGTTTTGGTAGAACTATGCTCTACATGTGTATATAATATCATATTTAGGTTAATATTTATCAGGTGAGCGCTCAGGGCGTTGATGAGCGCATGATAAATGTACATTATTATTATTATTATTATTATTATTATTATTATTATCACACATTACATGCTACAGTATGTAAGTAATCAGTCTGACGATCGGTTAAAAAGATCTTTGCCCATATATAAATATTATACTGACGAAGGACTCTATCACACATTACATGCTACAGTCTGTTTGTAATCAGTCCCACGATGGGATTTCTTTTGTTTTTATTTTTTGAAAATATTTCTGAAAACAGTTTGTCGCTTGAAAAAGATGCTTGCACTGAAAATTGGCATTTCGCTGTATTGTTTAATTAAAATCGGCATTCCTTTTAATCTTTTCTGTGTTTTGACATAATTGTTGTGCTCGCAAAATACTCTATCACACTTTATATCTACAGTCAGTTTGTAATCAGTCTAACGATAGATTGAAAAAGAATGACTGAAAGAATGACTGCTAGCGTTCTGAAACAAGTTCCAAACACATAAAAAGTTCAAAAGAACGCTATTTATTAAGACAAGACAAAACCAGTAAATTTTCGGGGCAATCCCCTACATTTCGGGATTACCCCGAAAATTTGCTGGTTTAGTCTTGTCCTAATAAATAGCGTTCTTTTGAACCTTTTATGTGTTTGGATCATGACGATAGATTGGTTTCAGGTATTTCTTACCTACACAGTCATAATTACTGTGATGGTCTCCCTTTGCGGTTTTTGCACCTTTGTCCTGCCGCGTCACATATTTGTATGAAATAAAATGTTAGCCAAAAAATATATTTGATGGTGTGAATCTGAATGTATTTGTCGTGCTATCATATGTGAGAATTATACGACGTGTGTGCGCATGCTGCGGCAGTCAGGTGGGAAAGGGTAACATCTTGTGAGTTCACATTTTGGGGAGCGGGGATAGCTCAGTGTTTAGAGCGCCGGACTCGTGATCAAAAGGTCGCGGGTTCGAGTCCCGTTAAGAATTTTCTTCCCCTGGGTCAGCTGTCTGTGCTGACTCTTATTTCGTTATCCGTTCCACCCCCGTGTTACCGAAGTAGCACGTAAAAGATCCAGCTCATTCTGCCAAAAGTGCAGGTGGCAGGTTACAGCTAAACACTAACGCCCTACGTATGTGGCTTTGCATGAAGTGACACTAGAAACTGGTGCTTGGTTGTCTGGTGTACTCAGAACGCGCCGAGACGGCAGCAGTTTCGCGTAGCACCAGCCATGTAACAACCAAAACAGCGCTATAAGTACAGCACTTGGGTGGATATTTAAAAATGCACCATTATAAGTTAGTCGCGCATTTATAACCACATGTGACAAGAGCGCAGTGAGCCTGCTCGAGAGCGGAGAACAGCGCTATATAAAAGCGATCAACAACAACAAGATACAAATACAAAAGAAACAGACGGGGGGAAGGGGACGACATTATCTAGTTTTCGGGCATCCGGTTAGACCAGTCTGGCTGCCGAAGCGATCCCTTGAGGCAAATCCTTTACCAGCACAGCTCGACTCAGCCTTCATCTTCTATACTTTAAAATAATCACTGGGGTTAGTTAGAATGAAAGACGGACGAGCTCCCGCTTGATTTTGCCAAGCTGATAACATCGGCCACGGAGGCTGGCAGGGAGTTCCACGTGAGGACAACATAGGGAAGGAAGCTGTACTTGAATGAGTGATTCTTAGTGGAGGTCTAGAGGATGTACCTCTGGTGGAGTTTATGTATCTTGTATTTACACGCATGCCAGGTGAGAGTTACCGTAGGCGACTCAGGTCTTTGTTGTTGTGTTTGTGTTACGTAGTTCGAGCGCTAATTAACTCCCTTGTGTGTTGATTCTAGTGGAGATCTGTTTGAACATCTGAGTGGGGAGAGATCTGATTCTTGGAGAGGTTGGCTGGAGGTAGACGATGTCAACGTGGTGGTTAACGATCTTCCACAACATTTTGTTCATCTTGATTGGAGGGTGACACATCGCAAAATTTAATAGTCAAGCATTGGTGATACACTATCCTACTCGTGTTGTGGAACCTGTTCTTGTAGCCATCCTCTGTACAACAACGATTCGGTGGATGAGACCTTGCGTGTAGGTGTTCCAAATGGTGCTGCAGCACTTTACATGGGGTCTGACTGCAACAGGGTGAGCTGGTTTTTTGTTCGTCTTGACTGGAGGGTGCCCCATCGCAAAATTTAATAGTCAAGCGTTGATGCTACACTGTCCTACTCGTGTTGTGGAACCTGTTCGTGACATACCTTATCTTACAGCCCGCCTCTGTACAACCTCGATTCGGTTGATGAGGTCTTGCGTGTATAGGTTCCAAATGGTGCTACAGTACTTCACACTGGGTCAGACCATGCAGGGTCCTGTAGCCGTCGGTTTGGTTCTCATTCGCCATTTTCAGGTTGCGTCTGGAGAAAAAAAAACTAGCATGCAGTTTAGGTCAGCTACGATTTAAAATATCCATGTCAGATGCTTGTATTTCATTAGGTGATGATGATGATGATGATGATGATGATGATGATGATGATGATGATTGCTTTTATATAACGCTATTCTCCGCTCTCGAGCAGACTCACTGCGCTCAAGGTGCCTTCATAATGCATTGTCAAAAGTAAAATCATTAAGAATCGTCGGTTATAACGATTGACTATTTTTGACTATTTTTTAAATCAGTATGGGTTAACATACCGTACTTTCCGCTTCGGATTAGGCTATTTTACAACGTATGACTGTGGCCCTTCGTGAATGGTAGTATCAAACAGCAGGCATGAACGCAGGCATTTCACGTGTAGAGCAGGATTATAGTTTTGTATAGAGGCAAAGTTAACTATCTTACCACAATATTTTATGAAGACCTAAATAAGCACAAGCGAGGACACAAGGGAGTTAATTAGCTCTCGAAATACGTAACACAGGTACAACAACGAAGACCTGAGTCGCCTACCGTAACTCTCACCTGGCATGCATGTAAATACAAGGTACGTGAACTCCACCAGAGGTACATCCTCATTTTGAGGCATGTGTGTAAATACAAGGTACATAAACTCCAACAGAGGTACATCCTCATACCTTGTATTTACACGCATGCCAGGAGTGAGTTACCGTAGGCGACTCAGGTCTTCGTTGTTGTACTCGTGTTACGTATTTCGAGTGCTAATTGACTCCCTGGTGTGTTGATTCTGCACGAGCGCTCTGGGACTCGTTCTGTTTAAGATTTGAGTACAAGATAGATTAGGTCTGGCAAGGACCTGGTCTTGGTGACCATTCCGTCTTGATTTATACCAGATTTGCCAGTCAAAAGAGAGAACAAGACAAATTCGATCGGCAGGCATTTAAAATATGTTAAACTAGATTGTTCCAAATGGGGAGTGGTGCGTGGTGTGTGTGTGTGTGTGTGTGTGTGTGTGTGTGTGTGTGTGTGTGTGTGTGTGTGTGTGTGTGTGTGTGTGTGTGTGTGTGTGTGTGTGTGTGAAACCGTGACAGTATCTGAATCAAGTAGTTATAGTCAGCACCGGAGGCTTTAAAACGGAGCTGACAGCCCTTGGTTTGCTGCAGAAGGGATAGAAAAAGAGGGGGAAGAAACATCGGAATGGAGAAAGAAAGGGAGATGAGAGAGAGAGAGGAACTCAAGCGATCCTCGAAAATACACGGATGAAATATGAAGTCTTCTGCCAGCCATACCACCGTTCCATCGCGCATTTATCATGCCATCAAAAAACCTCAGTGCTTCCCTGGGGCTATCAGACTAAAGCGATCGACTCCCTATCCTTGCTCTGTAGGAGTGCTCTCCCTTTCTGCCCGCATCTCATTGCATCACAGGGAGCTCGTTAAACATCAAGGCGTCCATCTTCGAGGGCGACAGCCACCGGCAATGGCGACCGGAAGTCTAAAACTGCCGAGACAGGAAGTGAAGCAAGAAACCCGGTTTTTCTGAGACAGCCGTGACAGGCAGAATGCGGGTTTTAGCAGTGTCTTAGTCGTGCCCAGTTCTGATCAAGTTGCAACGGAATCTCTATTGTGTTTTGTAGGGGCCTTTTTATCTTTTGGTTTGGTTGGTTGGGGGTTCGTTCGGTTATTGTTAGACACAAAGACGCACGCAGGAGGCGCATACTCACACGCACACATGTACTCACGTAGGCTTGCACGGGGGGGTTGCTGTTGTTTGTTATTGTTGTTGTTGTTGTTGTTTGGTTTGTTGTTGTTGTTGTTGTTGTTGTTTGCTTATGGGGCTTATTTGGGGCTTTGTTGTTTTGTTGTTGTTGTTAATGTTGTAGCTGTTTCTTTTCCTAAACAAGGAATTATTCAATTACGATGTAACAATATAATACAAAGTTAAATAGAACATCGGCAATCCTATGAGGATTGCATACGATGCGCGCATTGACAATCTTGCTACACACATACACACACACGCACTCACACACACACACACACACACACACACACACACACACACACACACACACACACACACACACACACACACACACACACACACACACACACACACACACACACACACACACACACACACACACACACACACACACACACACACACACACACACACACACACACACACACACACACACACACACACACAAAGCGGGTGCCTCTTTAAGAAAATACAAGCATTTAATTTTGTAAAAATTAAAAACATTGAAAACATTTATTTATTTATTTTAACTTTGCTTGCATACAATTTGTGAAAGGAATTGTGAGGGATCATTTGGTCATTGGCCTGTTGATCGGTGAAGGCTGCTAGGCTGATGTTTTGCGTTTGCGCTTTGCTCGGGGGGGAGGGGGGTGGGGGGGGGGGAATATTCACATATAGACCTGTTTATCACAAGCCAAGATTATTTGACCTGTAACACAAGGACTCCAAGGAGCATCGCCATCTGTTACTTCTGAGACTTCGCTCCACACAACGATCATAATTCAGTTCCTGGAGCAACCAAATGCTGGACCTTTTCCTAACTAACCTTGATAACATAACATTGGCTACGGCAGTTACAAGTATTGCAGATCAAGAATATTCGCTGAAAAAAAATAACTGCAATAACTTTATACAAGATTACATTGTGCCTAAAAGAACCCAATCCCGAATTTGGCAAGATTACCTTGTGCCTAAGAGGAACCCAATCCCGAATTTGGCAAGATTACATTGTGCCTAAGAGGAACCCAATCCCGAATTTGGAAGTAGAAAATTAACGTCTGATATAAAATAATCTGTGAGTATTGTTCCTGTTGAAATGAGAACTCGGGTTAAACTGGGGTGCCTCCGATGAGCACCCCTCAGGACTTGAGGCTGGTCCCAACATTCAAAAGAATGTAACATCTCATTTGATTGGAGCTGATACATGTCACTCGTCAGACGTGAATAATTACTTGTGTGTGGGCGGGGATGCAGAGAGTGAGTTTGTGTGTGTGTGTGTGTGTGTGTGTGTGTGTGTGTGTGTGTGTGTGTGTGTGTGTGTGTGTGTGTGTGTGTGTGTGTGTGTGTGTGTGTGTGTGTGTGTGTGTGTGTGTGTGTGTGTGTGTGTGTGTGTGTGTGTGTGTGTGTGTGTGTGTGTGTGTGTGTGTGTGTGTGTGTGAACTGATTTAATGAAATGATATCATTGTTATATCATTGTTCACGTTGTGGTGGCAGCTTTTCTTGCATATCCATATAATGGCTGACTGGCTGCTGTCGAGGTTTCAAAAGTAGATTGTCTATTGCGCCTAGCTCTCTCCTCTCTCTCTCTCTCTTCTCTCTCTCTCTCTCTCTCTCTTCTCCTCTCATCTCTCTCTCTCTCTCTCTCTCTCTCTCTCTTCTCTCTTCTCTCTCTCTCTCTCTCTCTCTCTCTCTCTCTCTCTCTCTTCTTCTCGCTCATTCATCTTCATTTCCAGTCTCATCAGTAAAAACACACGCACACAACATGTGCGCCACCACACATACACACACACGCTTGTATAAACATGCGCACAGCGCACACACACACACCACCACACACACACACACACACACACACACACCGACACAGCGCGCGCGCCGCCCACACACCACCACCACACACACACACACACACACACACACACACACACACACACACACACACACACACACACACACACCACACACACACACACACACACACACACACACACCACACACCACACACACACACACACACACACACACACACACACACACACACACACACACACATCAGGAATGAAAGCTTTTGGAGCAAAACACCTAAATCCATGAATACAGAGTAGGGAGAAGTTGGCGAACTCGGCAATGCATGCGGCCGTCAGACTAATGCATATGATCGTAACTCGAACCCGGGGATACGCAACTGATGAAATCATAATTTCAATGCATATATTTCCAAATTGTCCAATAGATGCAGGAGCGTGAGAAACAAGAGCTGTGCTCATGACGGTTCAACCAGATGACAAAGACAGGAAGAAAAACAAAACAGAGCTAAAACAAGCATCGAGACCACAGTTCTTTGTGCAAAACAATATGTTTTCCGAATAGTGCCGTAACCACTTTCGCGGATATTCAACACGCGCTGTGTAAAGCGATATAGCCACTCATTCAGAGCTGCAGTCGCATACGACTAGAACGTAATGGGCCTGCTCGGAAGCAGCGAATGGCGCTATAGTTGCCACTGTGAAGCGCTTAAGGCTCATCTCGAAATGAGGCGCTCAACAAGAGGTCTTATAAAATCAATTAAAAATCCTGATTTGAATAAAAACTGATTCTGTCTTACAAAGGGAAATAACGTGTACAATACACGCCTTTGTTACTGAGTCTGCCTGAAATGAATACACGCCTTTGTTACTGAGTCTGCCTGAAATGGAGGGTACGTATACCTTTTTGAGTACACGCCTTTGTCACTGAGTTTGCCTGAAATGGAGGGTACGTATACCTTTTTGAGTACACGCCTTTGTCACTGAGTTTGCCTGAAATGGAGGGTACGTATACCTTTTTGAGTACACGCCTTTGTCACTGAAGTTTGCCTGAAATGGAGGGTACGTATACCTTTTTGAGTACACGCCTTTGTCACTGAGTTTGCCTGAAATGGAGGGTACGTATACCTTTTTGAGTACACGCCTTTGTCACTGAATTTGCCTGAAATGGAGGGTACGTATACCTTTTTGAGTACACGCCTTTGTCACTGAATTTGCCTGAAATGGAGGGTACGTATACCTTTTTGAGTACACGCCTTTGTCACTGAGTTTGCCTGAAATGGAGGGTACGTATACCTTTTTGAGAACGTGCCTTCGGTGGAGTTTATTTCCCTCGTATTAACTCGTATGCCAGGTGGGAGTTGCCGTAGGCGATTCAGGTCTTTGTTGTTGTGTTCATGTGACGTCTTCCGGCGTTAATTAACCCCCTTTCTTTGTTGATTCCAGATTCATTAGGAATGAAAGGAGAGTAACTGAATAACTGGATTCTAACGTCCTGGCAACCGCACACGACGCACAGGTCACCCCAGGACGATCAAACTCTTGTCTTAAACACACTTTCACACTTTTCAAAAGTCTTCTCAAAATTATGTAAAACCCTTACCCAAGTCAAATCTACAAAATCAGCCCAAACACAAAATATAAGACAAAACACAAAGCACAAATGCTGTCCCTTTCTATATTGCCATTGTTTAACCCCTTCATGCCCCAGCCTGTAACATTTTCGGGCTGAAAAGTGCACACATAGGTCTGAAAACAGTATATATTTCGGTTCTATCACACATCTTCTTTCGATGTTATGCATTTCGATAGAAATACTTTCACATGGTAATGCAAAAAGAGAAAAAAGGACGAAGGATTTCAAATATCGCACTTTTATTGGTCTTTTCCAAACAACGTCGTGGCAGTGAAAGGGTTAAGGAAAATAATATAATTATAATGCTAGGACACACCGTTGGTATCATCAACACTTCAGGAAACCTTGTATAATTATATACTTTGGATGCGACACTGCAACAGTTGCACTCATTATTCACACAATCGTAATCTTTTGCTCTTTCGAGCGCTAATTGCCTTTGGTTTTGGTTTTGCCTCAACAGTTAGTTAGTTCTTGGAGTTTATCGTCCTGTCAACCTAGCAGAGTCACATAAGGACGAGTCACATTCATTGCTCTGTGTATGTGTGTGCGTGTGTGCGTGTGTGCGTACGTGCGTGTGTGCGTGGTGCGTGTGTGCGTGCGTGCGTGCGTGTAAGTGTGTGTGTGTGTGTGTGTGTGTGTGTGTGTGTGTGTGTGTGTGTGTGTGTGTGTGTGTGTGTGTGTGTGTGTGTGTGGTTTGTGTTGTGTGTGTGTGTGTGTGTGTGTGTGTGTGTGTGTGTGTGTGTGTGTGTGTGTGTTGGTGGGGGGGGGGTGAGTGTCCTAATTTCGACCTTCCCGGTCCATCCACCTTCGTTTTTCTAAATCCTCTCCCAACTTTTAACTGCGTGAGTTTCGAGATACCCTGCGCATAAAATCATACAAATAGGTAGCAAAAATTTGTCATTGTGCATTGGTTGACAGATGGATGGTTGTAGAATAGACAATTTGTGATTTGGTGGTTTCTGTTTTTAAACTGATATAAAAATATATATATATAAAAATTGAACGTATGATTCGTCTTGGGGTGATAGGGTCACCCCAAGACGAATCACACGTTAAAATCCAAGAACTAACTAACTAGTTCGGATTAACACAGTTTCTCGTGTGGGCCCGCGGAACAAAAATAAGTAACCTTGCTCATAGTCACAATCGATTTAGGTAACCCTGTTCATAGTCACAATCGATTTAAATCACCCTGTTCATAGTCACAATCGATTTAAGTAACCCTGCTCATGGCCACAATCGATTTAAGTAACCCTGTTCATAGTAACAATCGATTTAAATCACCCTGCTCATAGTCACAATCGATTTAAGTAACCTTGCTCATAGTAACAATCGATTAAAGTAATCCTGTTCATAGTCACAATCGATTTAAATCACCCTGCTCATAGTCACAATCGATTTAAGTAACCTTGCTCATAGTAACAATCGATTAAAGTAATCCTGTTCATAGTAACAATCGATTTAAGTCACCCTGCTCATAGTCACAATCGATTTAAGTAACCCTACTCAAAGTCACATTCGATTTAAGTAACCCTGCTCATATCAACAATCGATTTAAGTCGCCCTGCTCATAGTCACAATCGATTTAAGTCACCCTGCTCATAGTCACAATCGATTTAAGTAACCCTGCTCATAGTAACAATCGATTTAAGTCACCCTGCTCATAGTCACAATCGATTTAAGTAACCCTGCTCATAGTCACATTCGATTTAAGTAACCCTGCTCATAGTAACAATCGATTTAAGTCACCCTGCTCATAGTCACAATCGATTTAAGTACCCTGCTCATAGTCACAATCGATTTAAGTAACCCTGCTCATAGTCACATTCGATTTAAGTAACCCTGCTCATAGTCACATCGATTTAAGTAACCCTGCTCATAGTACAATCGATTTAAGTAACCCTGCTCATAGTCACAATCGATTTAAGTAACCCTGCTCATAGTCACATTCGATTTAAGTAACCCTGCTCATAGTCACATTCGATTTAAGTAACCCTGCTCATAGTCACATTCGATTTAAGTAACCCTGCTCATAGTCACATTCGATTTAAGTAACCCTGCTCATAGTCACATTCGATTTAAGTACCCTGCTCATAGTCACATTCGATTTAAGTAACCCTGCTCATAGTCACATTCGATTTAAGTAACCCTGCTCATAGTCACATTCGATTTAAGTCACCCTGCTCATAGTCACATTCGATTTAAGTAACCCTGCTCATAGTCACAATCGATTTAAGCAGGTTCCCGCGGTGAGTGCCTGCGGAAAATGTAGGTATAAAGACATGTGGTATTGTGCGTTGATAGATGGTTATATATATAGATGCCTGGTCGGTTTTTAACTTTATGACGGTGAATTAGACAAACTTGTGGATGAGTGGCTTGTTTTTGAACAAGAGTAAAAAATAAAAAATAAAAATTGAACGTGTAATCTTATTCATCCTGAGGAGGCCCTGTACATCCAAAAATTTACTAACAAGTAGTAGTAGTAGTAGTAGTAGTAGTAGTAGTAGTAGTAGTAGTAGTAGTAGTAGTAGTAGTTAGTAATACATAAAACAAATTATAGCGCTATTCCCCGCTGAGCGAGCTCAACGCGCTTGTTCACATACATGTACATAATATATACCATTTACATTTACTAACATATCATATACAAGCAGTCTCATAATACATACTTAATAAATTACACTAATATAAAACAATTATTTGTAAAACGGCGCATAAAATAACTGTTATAAAACATAGAGACGTTACAATAATTGCGCTAGTAGCTAGTAGTAGTAGTAGTAGTAGTAGTAGTAGTAGTAGTAGTAGTAGTAGTAGTAGTAGTGCTGCTACTGCTACTACTACTGCTGCTAGTAGTAGTAGTAGTAGTAGTAGTAGTAGTAGTAGTAGTAGTAGTAGTAGTAGTAGTAGTAGTAGTAGTATTGAAATACGGAGAGTAATAACGGGATTCGGTCAGCTCTGTCCAGACCTCAACTCACCAACCGTCTTAGGACAGCTCGCAAGAGCCTAATTGCATAGAAATGCCAGCACGGGAACGAAAGATGTGTTCATTGCCCAAAGTCGGACGGTCAGTTGCTTCGCGATTGGATGAGGTCTGAAATAGTCCAGTCCAGACGCATTAATCTCCATTTTGGAGGTCCGTTTTGGGACCGCAAGGAGAGCTGACAGGAAAGGGCCGAAGTCGTCACGACGCGAATAGTCCCTTTCGCTACATAATTCCACAAATTAATGTACGGTCTTGCTGATGATTCTTCTTCTCCTGTCTTCTTTTCCTCCGTCTTTCTCTCGTCCCGCTCCCTCTTCTCCTGTTCCTCTTTTCCATTCCCTCTCTTCTTCTCGTCGTCTTGTTCTTCCTGTTGTCTTCCTCTTCCGATTGTTCTCTTTCCTGTCCTCTTCTTCTCGTCGTCTTGTTCTTCCTGTTGTCTTCCTCTTCCTGTTCTCTTTTCTGTCCTCTTCTTCTCGTCATCTGGTTCTTCCTGTTGTCTTCCTCTTCCTGTTCTCTTTCCTGTCCTCGTCTTGTCGTCTTCTTGTTCTTCCTGATGTCTTCCTCTTCGTGTTCTCTTTCCTGTCCTGTTCTTCTCGTCATCTTGTTCTTCCTGTTGTCTTCCTCTTCCGACTGTTCTCTTTCCTGCCCTCTTTTTCTCGTCATCTTGCTCTTCCTGTTATTTTCCTCTTCCGACTGTTCTCTTTTCTGTCCTCTTCTTCTCGTCATCTTGTTCTTCCTGTTGTCTTCCTCTTCCCGTGTTCTCTTTCCTGTCCTCTTCTTCTCCTTGTTGTCTTCCTCTTCGTGTTCTCTTTCCTGTCCTCATCTTCTCCTTGTTGTCTTCCTCTTCGTGTTCTCTTTCCTTGTCTCGTCTTATCGTCATCTTGTTCTTCCTGTTGTCTTCCTCTTCCGACTGTTCTCTTTTCTGTCCTCTTCTTCTCATTTTGTTCTTCCTGTTGTCTTCCTCTTCGTGTTCTCTTTCCTGTCCTCGTCTTGTCGTCTTCTTGTTCTTCTTGTTCGTCTCCTTTCTGTCTTCTTCTTCTTCTTGTCATCGTCTTCTTTTCTTCTCTTTCTGTTGTTGTTTGTTTTTACTTTTGTTTTTGTTTGTTTTGTTTTTCTCTTCCACCTCCTCTCTTCTCCTAGACTTCTCGTCCTTCTTGTTGTCTTCCTCTTCTTGTTGTCTTCCTCTTGTACTTTTTGTTGTCTTCCTCCTTTTCCCCGTCCTCTCTTCGTGATAATCATCACTTTACAAAGAGAATCTGAAACACAACTTCTTCTTCTTCTTCTTCTTCTTCTTCTTCTTCTTCTTCTTCTTCTTCTTCTTCTTCTTTGGTATCGATTTTTGTGAACATTTCCGTCGCTTATACCTAATCTTAAAAACGAATGGATGTCTATTAATCACTATTGTCGAAAGCTGTCAAGATATTTCTCTGGTTCTAAAACCGGATTTAAACTCGCCCTACTGCGCAAAACGGTCACTAGAATTAATGCAAGCCAACCAGTCCTGCCTGATGATCGGTACGTCTTTGCTTAAACATACGCAGAAAACAGCTTCCTCTTGCGGCACGTAACTAAAACCAAGACTTTGTAATACTGACCTAAAATGTGAAGTCCAGTGACACTACTTACCGTTGCTGTAAATATTCCTCCAACTGCGATAACCTTGAGGTGAGAGACAGGCAGACAGACAAGACAGACACGCAGAGAGACATAGAGAAAGACACAGAGACACACACAGAGACAGAAAGAAAACTCGGAAACGTTATTTTACAAGGATTGTAGGTACGGTTAAGTCAAACCTGTTTAATGGGAGATAGAGAAGTGGGGAGAGGGAGGAGGAGGAGGAGAGAGAGAGAGAGAGAGAGAAAGAGAAGGAGAGACAGACAGACAGACAGACAGACAGACAGAGTGAAAAAAATAAAGTCACAGAATATTACGAACATTTGCATATCAATAAATCGGCATTGACGCTGAAATTATACCATTGTAAAGACTGAGAACGGAAATAAAACACAGATCCGACGCTTGCGTTTGGCACTGCTTTCTGTGCATGAAGATTGGCGCTATCCCAGACTCCAAATAGGATTCCCCATTGCGACTGCTGCATAATAATGCCCAACTCCACCGCGACATGACTGCAAAATGGCCGTTGGTCGATAACCGCTCAAGAGGAAGCCGAAATTAAACTTTCAGTTACCAGCCAAACAACACAAAAAGCAAAAAGAGAGAGGAAAGAGAGAGAGAGAGAGAGTCGCATTGTGAGAGTAGCGTGCGTGTGTGTGTGTGTGTGTGTGTGTGTGTGTGTGTGTGTGTGTGTGTGTGTGTGTGTGTGTGTTGTGTGTGTGTGTGTGGAGAGAGAGAGAGAGAGAGAGAGAGAGGGAGAGAGAGAGAGAGAGCACATGTGGGGGGGGGGGGGGGCGTGCGTGCGTGCGTGTTCACTTCTGGAATGACCTGCTGGGGTGGCAATACATCCAGACAAGACAAAAACAGACTCGCCAAGACCACCAAGAAGGTGGGTGGGGTGGTAGGGAGAAGGCAAGAAAGCGTAGACACAGCTTTTCATTGATTAGTGACAAACAAACCTAGGACAAATTTGGCTGACGAGACGAACCCACTCAGACCTGAACTTGACAACAGACACATAAACACAAGTGACAGGTTCAGGATTCCACGTAGTAAGACTACACGACACCCACACTCCGCGCACCGCTTTCCGGCACCTTCCTCTTGAAGGAAGGATGTCGTAAACCAGTGCTTGGAGTTTGCACGACACCTAATAATAATAATAATAATGGAAATTTGTAAAGCGCCTACCGTGCGGCTCAAAGCGCTGAACAAGCATAGTATAACACACATAATGTACATCGAAATGGAAATGTTATCAGCAATAAAAAATGTATGTAAGAAAAAGAAAAGAAAAAAAGCACAATTCAAGGTTCAAGCGTACATGCACACACACACACACACACACACACACACACACAACACCACACACACACAACACACACACTACACAACACACACACACAACAAGACACACACACACACATCACACACACATCACACACACACACCACACACACACACACACACACACACACACACACACACACACACACACACCACACGACACACACACACACACACACACACCACACACACACACACACACACACCACACACCAACACACACAAACACACACACACAACAAAAACAGCAACAAACACACACACACACACACACACACAAAACACACCACACACACACCACACAACACAAACACACACACAAAAACAGCAACAACATAACACCACACACACACACACACACACACACACACACACACACACACACACACACACACACACACACACACGCACCACACACACACACCACACACACACACACACACACACACGCACGCACACACACACACACACACTGTACAGAGTGATAGGGGTAATAGGCAATATTGCCTAGCTGAAATATTCTGAAAAGAGAAGTGTCTTGAGTTTGCTTTTGAAGGAAGAGAGAGTGGCCTGATGTCTTGGGGAGATTGTTCCAGATGTGGGGGCCAAAGTGTGAAAAAGTGCTTTTCAACGGCCATTCGGACACACGCAATCAACAAACAGGAAATTTAAACATTACCCACAACGGATAGAGATAGGGACGCAGGGACGACGAGGCTGGGATAAAATGGAGGACTGTTTGGGAGTGAATGGAAGGCAGCTGTTCAAGCTGTGCGAGTGGGCTATAGTTTCGAAGAGTCAGTATATGTGTCGTTGGTGCAATGTCTTATTACATAATACGTTTTGTGGCAAATCATGTAATTTCCGCAGTGAGTTATGACAGGTGACAAGAGCGAGGGTGGTAGGGGCCCGGACTAGTGGGAAGAGAGAGAGGGGGGGGGGAGGGGAGGACTAGTGGTGAAAAGGGGGGGGGAGGGGGGTAGGGGCCGGACTGTGGGGAGAGAGAGGGGGGGGTTTTGGGGCAGTGGGTGGAGAGAGAGAGAGGGGGGGAGGGCGGTGGGGAATTTTGGGGGCCTGTTGAGAGAGGGGGGTGGTAGGGCCGGACAGGGTGGGGGAGAGGGGGGGGTGGGGGGGTAAAGGGGGGGGGGGGGCCCGGGCTATGGTGAGAGAAAAGAGGGGGGGGAGGGGGCCCGGACTAGTGGTGAGAGAGAGGGGGGGGGGTGGGGGCCAGGACTAGTGGTGAGAGAGAGAGGGGGGGGGAGGGGGTAGTGGTGAAAAGAGAGGGGGGGGGAGGGGGGGAAATTGGAAAAACCAGATATGGTGGGGAGAGAGGGGGGGGGGGTTTGGGAGTGAATGGAAGGGCTGTTGCAAGTGTGCGAGTGGGCTATAGTTTCGAAGAGTCAGTATGATGTGTCGTGGTGCAATGTCTTATTACATAATACTTTTGTGGCAAATCAGTAATTTCCGCAGTGAGTTATGACAGGGACAGAGCGAGGGTGGTAGGGCCAGGACTAGTGGTGAGAGAGAGGAGGGGAGGGAAGGGCCAGGACTAGTGGTGAGAGAGAGAGGAGGGGGGAGGCGGGGAGAGGAGGAGGACTAGTGGTGAGAGGAGAGAGGGGGAGGGGGGAAGGGCCAGGACTAGTGGTGAGAGAGAGAGGGGAGGTGGTAGGGCCAGGACTAGTGGTGAGAGAGAGAGGGGGGTGGTAGGGCCAGGACTAGTGGTAAGAGAGAGAGGGGTGGAGGGATAGGGGAGAGGATAGTGGTGAGAGAGAGGAGGGGGGAGGGTGGAAGGGCCAGGACTAGTGGTGAGAGAGAGAGGGGGGAGGGTGGAAGGGCCAGGACTAGTGGTGAGAGAGAGGGGAGGGAGGGTGGTAGGGCCAGGACTAGTGGTGAGAGAGAGAGGGGGGGTGGTAGGGCCAGGACTAGTGGTGAGAGAGAGAGGGGGGTAGGAGATGGGAGAGAAGGGGGAGGGTGGTAGGGCCAGGATAGTGGTAAGAGAGAGAGGGGGAGGTGGAAGGGCCAGGACTAGTGGTGAGAGAGAGAGGGGGAGGGTGGAAGGGCCAGGACTAGTGTGTGAGAGAGGGAGAAGGGAGGAGGGTGGGAGAGGTAGGGCCAGGACTAGTGGTGAGAGAGAGAGGGGGGGGCCAGGACTAGTGGTGAGAGAGGGGGGAGGGCCAGGACTAGTGGTGAGAGAGAGAGGGGGGATGGGAGAAGGGGCAGGACTAGATAGTGGAGGAGAGAGGGGGGGTGGGGTGTAGGGCCAGGACTAGTGGTGAGAGAGAGAGTGGGGCAGGCTGGGAGGGTAGGGCCAGGACTAGTGGTGAGAGAGAGAGGGGGTGGTAGGGCCAGGACTAGTGGTGAAGAGAGAGGGGGAGGGTGGAAGGGCCAGGACTAGTGGTGAGTAGAGAGAGGGGGGAGGGTGGTAGGGCCAGGACTAGTGGTGAGAGGAGAGGGGGAGGGTGGAAGGGCCAGGACTAGTGGTGAGAGAGAGGGGGGAGGTGGAAGGGCCAGGACTAGTGGTGAGAGAGAGAGGGGGGGAAGGGCAGGACTAGTGGTGAGAGAGAGAGGGGGGGAAGGGCCAGGACTAGTGGTGAGAGAGAGAGGGGGGGTGGAAGGGCCAGGACTAGTGGTGAGGAGAGAGAGGGGGAGGGTGGGAAGGGCTAGGACTAGTGGTGAGAGAGAGGGGGGATGGTGGGAAGGGGCAGGACTAGTGGTGAGAGAAGAGGGGGGTGGAAGGGCCAGGACTAGTGTGGTGAGAGAGGGGGGGATGGAAGGGCCAGGACTAGTGGTGAGAGAGGGGGAGGGTGGAAGGGCCAGGACTAGTGGTGAGAGAGAAGGGGGGTGGAGGGCCAGGACTAGTGGTGATAGAGAGAGGGGGAGGGTGGAGGGCCAGGACTAGTGGTGAGAGAGAAGGGGGGTGGTAGGGCCAGGACTAGTGGTGAGAGAGAGGGGGGTGTGTAGGGCCAGGACTAGTGGTGAGAGAGAGGGGGAGGGTGGAGGGCCAGGACTAGTGGTGAGAGAGAGGGGGGGTGGAAGGGCCAGGACTAGTAGGTGAGGAGAGAGAGAGGGGAGGGTGGAAGGGCCAGGACTAGTGGTGAGAGAGAGGGGGAGGGTGGAAGGGCTAGGACTAGTGGTGGAGAGAGAGGGGGGAGGGTGGTAGGGCCAGGACTAGTGGTGGAGAGAGAGGGGGTGGAAGGGCCAGGACTAGTGGTGAGAGAGAGGGGGGAGGGTGGAAGGGCCAGGACTAGTGGTGAGAGAGAGGGGAGGGTGGAAGGGCCAGGACTAGTGGTGAGAGAGAGAGGGGGAGGGTGGAAGGGCCAGGACTAGTGGTGAGAGAGAGGGGGGGTGGAAGGGCCAGGACTAGTGGTGGAGAGAGAGAGAGGGGGAGAGGTGGAAGGGCCAGGACTAGAGGTGAGAGAGAGAGGGGGTGGAAGGGCCAGGACTAGTGGTGAGAGAAGGGGGGATGGAAGGGAGTGAGGAGGGGGGGTGGAAGGGCAGGACTATGGTGAGAAGAGAAGGGAGGGGAAGGGCAGGACTAGTGGTGAGAGAGAGGAGGGGAGGGGACAGGAAGGGTGAGAGAGAGAGAGAGGGGGAAGGAAGGACGGGTGAGAGAGGGGGGGTGGAAGGGCCAGGACTAGTGGTGAGAGAGAGGGGAGGGGATGGAAGGGCGAGTGAGAGAGGGGGGGTGAAGAGAGAGTAGAGAGAGAGAGGGAGGGGATGGACAGGGCGTAGTGGTGAGAGAGAGGGGTGGAAGGGCCAGGACTAGTGGTGAGAGAGGGGTGGAAGGGCCAGGACTAGTGGTGAGAGAGAGAGGGAGGGGATGGAAGGGCGAGGGAGAGAGAGAGGGTGGAAGGGCCAGGACTAGTGGTGAGTGAGAGAGAGGGAGGGGATGGAAGGGCGAGTGAGAGAGAGGTGGTGGAAGGGCCAGGACTAGTGGTGAGTGGGGGGGGGGTGGAAGGGCAGGACTAGTGGTGAGAGAGAGGGGGGGTGGAAGGGCCAGGACTAGTGGTGAGAGAGAGAGAGGGAGGTGATGGAAGGGCGAGTGAGAGAGAGGGTGGAAGGGCCAGGACTAATGGTGAGAGAGAGGGGCGAGTGAGAGAGAGAGAGAAGGGGGGGAAGAGAGAGAGAGAGAGAGAGAGAGACGGTGGAAGGGCGAGGACTGGCGGTGAGAGAGAGAGAGAGAGAGGGGAAGGGCGAAGACTGGCGATGAAAGAGAAAGGGTAGAAGGGCGAGGACTGGCGGTGAGAGAGAGAGAGAGAGGGTGGAAGGGCGAAGACTGACGGGGGTCCCAATCACATGCTAATCCCTCTACTTTCCCGCCGCCTCTCTGACAAATGGCACCGTCCCTCATACCATTTACCCCCCGACTTCGCCCATTTCCACTTCTTCCTCAACTGCTTCCGATGCGTTTTCTAATTCAGACGACTGACTAAAATATGGACCTGTGAAAATCCTCCCTTTGCAAGAACACAGTACGTTTTCCAGTATTTGGCCAACCACGGCAGGTGTGATGTCTGGAATGGAAGATGGTAGCAGGATAACCGCTGGAGTGAATCCTGGTTGTAAAATGCCCGGCTGGGCGTGAAAGCTGCTAGCAAGATAGACATCATGTTGGGGTGAAAACTGGCAGCAATATGTCAATTAGTGTAAAAGCGACTAGCAAGATGTCTGCTGGTGAGAAAGCCGGCAGCAAGATGTCTGTTGGGGTGAAAGCTGGCAGCAAGATGTCTGTTGGGGTGAAAGCTGGCAGCAAGATGTCTGTTGGGGTGAAAGCTGGCAGCGAGTGTCTGTTGGGGTGAAAGCTGGCAGCAAAATTCTGTTGGGGTGAAAGCTGGCAGCAGTGTCTGTTGGGGTGAAAGCTGGCAGCAAGATGTCTGTTGGGGTGAAAGCTGGCAGCAAGATGTCTGTTGGGGTGAAAGCTGGCAGCAGAATTTCTGTTGGGGTGCGTTGGGTGAAAGCTGGCACCAAGATGTCTGTTGGTGAAAGCTGGCACCAAGATGTCTGTTGGTGAAAGCTGGCAGCAAGATGTCTGCTGGGGTGAAAGCTGGCACAGCAGGATGCCTTATGGAGAGATCTGACACAGCAAGATGCCTGATGGAGAGATCAGACACAGCAAGATGCCTGATGGAGAGATCTGACACAGCAAAATGCCTGATGGAGAGATCTGACACATCAAGATGCCTGATGGAGAGATCTGACACAGCAAAATGCCTGGTGGTGAGATCTGACACAGCAGGATGCCTGATGGAGAGATCGGACACAGCAAGATGTCTGTTGGAGAGATCTGACACAGCAAGATGCTGGTGGTTTGGGTCTTTTAAAAACAAGAGCCTGTGGAAGAGAAAACGTTGGGGAAGAGATCTGACACAGCAAGATGCCTGGTGGAGAGATCTGACACAGCAAGATGCCTGATGGAGAGATCTGACACAGAAAGATGCCTGATGGAGAGACCTGACACAGCAAGATGCGCAATGGAATGACAGCAAGATGTCCTCTGGAGTGAAAGCTGACACAGCAGGAAGCCCGGTGGCGTGAAAGCGGCACAGCCAGATGTCTACTGAAGGAAAGCTGTCACAGTACGATATCTTACTGGAGTGAAAGCTGACACAACAAAATGTCTTCTGGGGTGAAAGCTGGCACCGCAAGATGTCTTCTGAAGTGAAAGCTGGCACCGCAAGATGTCTTCTGAAGTGAAAGCTGGCACCGCTAGACGTCTACTGGAGCGAAAGCTGACAACAAGATGTCTGCTGGGGTAAAAAGGCGGCAGCATTACTAATAAGGCAAACGGCTCTTTTGGCCATCTCCGTGGCTGTCTCGAGCACGGGGGGTGAAATCTGCTGTGGAAATTGGTCGTCACCCGAAAAGATTTACAGCCGTCAAGATGAGGCCGGAATAATGAGAAAAGAACCGGGGCCCCCAGCTGAAGTGGACCCGGTAGTCATCAAACACGGCCAAGTTTGCAGTCGAGACGACGGACGCACAAATCTTCCCGCTGTCTCCTCGCTTAAACTGAAGGCCGCGCGTGTTGGTAGCCAGTTGTCTAGTACATGCAGGGCGACTGGTGTTGGCTGGAGAAGTAGCGGCACGACAACTTGAGCTCAGCAAATGTTTCTGACCCGATGGCTTCGCCTCCCCTGCCTGGCCAGATTGATGGGCTGTCGATGACCATGGTGATAGGGTAGCATCTTGGGATGAGGCTGTCTTGTAGCGCTATCACAATGCCACTCATCGATCCCCTCAACGGTGTAGGTCGCCCTCAGTGCGCGAGTTCGGCCGCCAAAAACAAAGCGCAATGCCCCCTTCCCTCTCTCCTCTCCAACACCCCCCTCCCCTCTTCTTCAAGAGTGTAACATATCGATCCTCATCACTGAGGAACGTACGCCACTCGGCCTACATCACAGCGATCTCATACATAGCGGGTTACACAACGCCCCCCCCCCGAAAATAGCGGGTTATCAGCACCCACCCACCCCCCACCCCGAAATATGTGTTCACAACCCCCCCCACCACACACACACACATATACACACACACCATTCTCCATAAACAAACTAAACACTAAACAAAAGGACATGGCATCAACAGCGTCGCAACAGAATTTTCTCGCCTAAACACTGTCACAAAACAATCTCCCGCCTAAACACTGTCACAAAACAGTCTCCCGCCTAAACACTGTCACAAAACAGTCTCCCGCCTAAACACTGTCACAAAACAATCTCCCGCCTAAACACTGTCACAAAACAGTCTCCCGCCTAAAACTGTCACAAAACAGTCTCCCGCCTAAACACTGTCACAAAACAGTTTCCCGCCTAAACACTGTCACAAAACAGTCTCCTAGCTGCCTAAACACTGTCACAAAACAATCTCCCGCCTAAACACTGTCACAAAACAGTCTCCCGCCGGCCTTAATACTAATGACGAGTAACGAAATTCTTCTCTCTTCTTCTCTTTCAATCAAGACTCGCTTGTTCACAATCGATTTCTCGTAGTAGGATGTCACAGTCTGCAACACCAACACCACCCCCCACCCCCGGAAATTTGTGTTTATGTTTTTCAAGTCACGATTGCTCCTGGGGAGAAGGGGGAGGAAGGGATCGAAAGAGGGGGGGGGGCGAGAAGAGTCAGGGAGAGGGGAAGGGAGCAGGGGAGGGAACTGGAAGGCTGATGTAAGGCTTGGGGGGTGGGGGGTGGGACTGATAGTAAGGGGGGGGTGGGAGGGAGTGTGAAGGGGCGGGATGTGTAAGGGTTAGGGGGGGGGGGGAGGGTTGGGGGTGTGGATGGTGTGGTTAGGGGGTGGGGGTGGATAGTGTAAGGTTGGGGGGGTGGATAGTGTGTAAGGGTTAGGGGTGGGGTGGATGTGTGTAAGGGTTGGGGGGGTGGATAGTGTGTAAGGGTTAGGGGGTGGGGGTGTGGATAGTGTGAAAGGGTTAGGGGGTGGGGTGGATAGAGTGTAAGGGTTGGGGGGTGGATAGTGTGAAGGGTTAGGGGGGTGGGGGTGGATAGAGTGTAAGGGTTGGGGGTGTGTGGATAGTGTGTAAGGGTTAGGAGGGTGGGGGTGGATAGTATGTAAGGGTTGGGGGTGGTGGATAGTGTGTAAGGGTTAGGGGGTGGGGGTGGATAGAGTGTGTAAGGGTTTGGGGGTGTGGATAGTGTGTTAAGGGTTCGGGGTGGGGGTGGATAGAGTGTAAGGGTTGGGGGGGTGGATAGGTGTAGGTTGGGGGGTGATAGTGGTGGGTTAGGGGTGGGGTGGATAGAGGTAGGGTTGGGGGGGGGGGTGGATAGTGGATAGAGTGTAAGGGTTGGGGGGGTGGATAGTGTGTAAGGGTTAGGGGTGGGGGTGGATAGTAAGGGTTGGGGGGGGGGGATAGTGTGTAAGCGGTTAGGGGGGGGTGGATAGTGTTTAAGGGTTGGGGTGTGGGGATAGTGTGTAAGGGTTAGGGGTGGGGTGTGTGTAAAGGGTTGGGGGTGGATAGGTGTAAGGGTTAGGGGGTGGGGGTGGATAGTGTGTAAGGGTTGGGGGGGTGTGGATAGTGTGTAAGGGTTAGGGGGGTGGGGGTGGATAGAGTAAGTTTTGGGAGGGGGGTGGGGGGTGATGCGTGTGTATAACTCGGTGTGGGTGCGTACGTACGCGCGTGTGTTTGCGTTTTTAGCAATTCAAACAAAAGTGACTGCTAGCGTTTTAAAACCAGATCAAAACACAAAAATAATGGTTAAAATAACGCCGATTCCGATCAGAAAACACAAGACAATGTGCAAGTACACACACACACACCACACCTTTCACCACAGACAGATAATATACTAACAAACGATGACATGGAAGAAATCTCTCCACTCTGCTTGCGGTTGCCGGAAAAGCTAGTTGTTGATCTACAACTGGAGAAATCAGTAGTTGATCTACAACTGGAGAAGTTAGTTGTTCATCTACAACTGGAGAAGGTAGTTGTGATCTACAACTGGAGAAATTAGCTGTTGATCTACAACTGGAGAAGTTAGTTGTTGATCTACAACTCGAGAAATTAGTTGTTGATCTACAACTCGAGAAATTAGCTGTTAATCTACAACTGGAGAAAGTAGTCGTTGGTCTACAACTGGAGAAGTTAGTTGTGATCTACAACTAGAGAAGTTAGTAGTTGTTCTACAACTGGAGAAGGTAGTTGTTAATCTAAAACTGGAGGAATTAGCTGTTAATGTACAACTAGAGAAGTTAATTGTTGATCTACAACTTGAGAAATTAGCTGTTGATCTACAACTAAAGAAGTTAATTGTTAGTGTACAACCGGAGAAGGTAGCTGTTAATCTGCAACTGGAGAAGTTAGTGTTTAAGCTACAACTGGAAAAGTTAGTTGGTAATCTACAACTAACTTCTCCAGCAACTGCAAGCCGTCACACACACACACACACACACACACACACACATTCCATTTCATCGTTAGTGTATTTCCTGTTTATCACCTCAAAATGGTGCTTGCACTTAACATTTGTATTGTTTTGTATTGGCCAGTTAAAAGCAGCGATCCTTTTAACCTCTTGTGTGATTCGAGCTGGTGTGTGGGTGTGGGTGTGCGTTTGTGCTTGTGTGTGTGTGTGTGTGTGTGTGTGTGTGTGTGTGTGTGTGTGTGTGTGTGTGTGTGTGTGTGTGTGTGTGTGTGTGCGTGCTTGCGTGTGTGTGCATGCGTGTGTGTGTTTGTGCATGGGTGTGTGTGTGTGTGTGTGTGTGTGTGTGTGTGTGTGTGTGTGTGTGTGTACGTGCGTGTGAATGCGTGTTTACACATGCACGGTGTGTGTGAGACAGAAAAGAGTCAATAATCAGACACGACACTGCCCACATTCACTCAGCTACTGCAGCGATCAACCATAGATCAGCCGCCAACACGCTCAAAGACAACGGTGAAACAATCCATGAATTTATTAATCCATGATTACATGTACACACACACACACACACACACACAGGCGTTCCACTAAGCATGCATAAAGTAGGCACCAGAGTAATTTCGGTAACGCTGAACACTTGGGAACACAGAGGAACCCCTGATGAAAGAGCAAGCACCCTCATGAAGTTCAATTGTTGCTTTACGTCCACAGAGACCATAAGGACTATATATATATGTATTAGGGACGGGTAGCCCAGGACTCCCACCTCAAATTTCACAAAGCTCCGGAGCCCCGATGAGCAGTTCGAGTTCAATGTTGCCGTACGTCCACAGAGACCATAAGGACTGTTAGGGACAGGAGAACCCAGGACGTCCACCTCGACTTTCACACAGCTCCTGAGCTCTAAGAGACCACTCCACTTTTAAGACCACTTGACCCTTCACAGGGGTAAAAATAATAATCTGTAATTGGATTAACTTCCTGTCAACCACACAGGCTCACCTCAAGACAACCAAACTCGGTCAAAAACAGATCAACTATTCCAGACCTTTTGTACTTCTCATTATGCAAACTCTTTCTCAAGTCAAATAAACAACCTATACACAAATTTAAAAAATAAATAAAAAATGCATGCACACACAAACACCAAGCACAAATTTTTGAAGAGTTACTATCTTCAATGCTGCCCTCGTTAAGAAAGTGTACCTGTATATGACATGTTGGCATCATCAACCAGACCCATCTGATTTATTTATACCAAAGTATAAAATAAAAAAAGGAATGGACAGAAATAAAAATAAAACAAAAATATTACATAAAGGAGTAACGCCATACACTAGTGTTACATGGCAGCAAACTGCACACACCACCTAACAACTAGTATCTCCTGACTGCTCAACAAGAGCTATGAGGCTCAAATGGCAGCAAGTTTGTAACAGACAACTCAAATTATATTAGACGTTTCTTTCATAACTGGCCACGTTGCTTACGTCAGCACAAATAAAACCAAAATTGTTTGAATCAAGGCTAAATAAAACAATAAAACAAAACTATTACATAAACAAATAATGCCATAATTATACTAGTGTTACATGGCAGCGAACTGCACACACCACCTAACAACTAGCATCTCCTACTTGTAGTTTGCAGACACCCCTAACTCGGAGCACTGGTTTACGACATCCTTCCTCCAACCACTGCCATAGCCGATTACGCCATAGGTCTCGAAAAACTGTCAGCTAACGAACAGTTTTTTGATGATGCTCAAATGGCAGCAAGTCTGTAACAGACAACTCAGATTATGTCAGACCTGTCTTTTATAACTGACCATGTTGCTTACGTCAGCATAAATAAAACCAAAATTGTTTGAATTGAGACTGATTGATTTTTAACCCGGGGCATCTTATGTTGACGTGTGTGCTTGGAGACCATGTTGCTTCCACAGTTTTACTAGTACCCAAAACTTTCACAGGGCGCTGACCGCACTGGTGGACAGCTGCGCGGAGATAAAGAGTGCCCCTTCCGTGGCATAACCAAGTCTGGGTGACCAGTGTGCAGACACCCATGGCCTACCTTTGGAATGGGGAGTGGTGCCTTCCAGTCTAAAATATAGGTAACACCTATGGTAATTTGGTGTTGCTGTCTTAAATCTCACTGCTGGCAGGTCTACAGTATTCATCCCTGGCTCTACATGGGGTGATTGAACTGCTTGACAACACCAAAGACTGTACAGCTATACAATCCTTGATTCTGCACAAAGATCACAAGCAGTTAAGTAGGTTTTGAAACAGATGTTTCTGAGCTACCGGTTTCTGCCCCCCAACCCCCCCCCCCCCAAAAAAATGGACTATAGAGGAGTCACAGAGAAAAGGGTTAACAGTAGCCACGTGGTAGTGCTGGACCACAGGCCCAAACTTGTTGCACAGTTCTGTGTACCCTGTTGTGAGAAAAGGGTTAACAGTGGCCACTAGCTAAAGGGAGGAGTCACAGAGAAAAGGGTTAACAGTAGCCACGTGGTAGTGCTGGACCACAGGCCCAAACTTGTTGCACAGTTCTGTGTACCCTGTTGTGCAGATCTCACTGCTGGCAGGGTCCACAGAATTCATCCCTGGCTCTACTGATGAGGTGACTGAACTGCTTGATTACACCAAAGAGTGTACAGCCATACGGCCTTTGCTTCTACACAAAAATCAGCAGCAAACAGTTGTTTCCAAGCTACTGGTACCCCCCCCCCCCCCACCCCCCCCACCACGCCCCCTCAAAAAGAAACCCCACACAAACAAGGTACCCCGCCCCCTCTTTTCCCACCCCCCTAAAAAACACCCCCCAAAAACTATACTTAGTTTAAAAGAGGAGTCACAGGTAAGGCGGTTAACAGCAGCCATTTGGCAGTGCTAGTCCACAGGCCCAAACTTGTCGCACAGTGCTCTGTACCCTTTTGTGCGGATGTTGCGCCACTTGTCCTTCAGCTGCATGCTGCTGCGGTCGGGCCTGTGGGCTTGATTGCACCAAAGACTGTACAGCTATACAACCTTTGCTTCTACACAAAAAGTCAGCAGCAAACAAGGTAACCCCCCCACCCCAACCACCCACCCCAAAAAATATACTTAGTTCAAAAGAGGAGTCAGGGGTAAGAGGAATAGCAGCAGCTATTTGGCAGTGCTAGTCCACAACCCCCCCCCCCCCCCCCCCCCCAAACAAAAAAACTATACATAGTTTAAGGCGACACCACAGTGCAAAATAAATATTTTTGCTTCAATATCATCTTTTTTTGGCTTAGTAGTAAGCTCATCGATTCAAAATGGTGACAAACACTGAATTTTGTCATTTTCACTACCCATTGCCATGGAAACAATCCAAGATGGCCACCAAACAAAAAAAGTTACTGGAAGTTTGTGTCAAAGGTATTGTATGCTTAACGAATATGATTGCTGAAATAGATACACAGGCACATTATGTTTATTTTGTCAGGATTTTAAATTATGTTGCTTTTCATACTTTTAATGAATTTAGTTTTAATATATGCAAAAATAGTGCCTTTTTTCCAGTTAAAGCATCATAAAACAAAAACAAACTGTATTACTAACAAATCCTTCTGACAAAATTAAGATAACTATCCATACAAGCACCATGCAAAGTTTCATTGCTCTAACTTTGTTCAAAGCTGAGCAAACCTCGGCTGTTGTCATGGCCCAAACATTGCCGACTGTCATCAAAACTGCTCAAAACAAAAGCAACCACAAATCAGTAAGCAATCGTCATTGACAATTTATACACACACAAAAAATCAATTTTAGACTCAAAATGTTTTATTTATTTGATAAAACACTGAAAATCAGCCAAAATCTCAAATCTTAAAAAAAGTGATTTTGACTGAATTTGCACTACCGTATCTGGCCTTAAAAGAGGAGTCACAGGTAAGGTGGATAACAGCAGCCAATTGGCAGGGCTAGTCCACAGGCCCAAACTTGTCACACAGTTCCTTGTACCCTTTTGCGCAGATGTTGCGCCACTTGTCCTTCAGCTGCATGCTGCTGCGGCTGGACTGAAGTCCATCTCGGATCTCTTTCCAATGACCCACACCAAACTGCTTCACTGCCTTGTAGAACTCTTCTTCCTCAAGTTGCGTCCACTTTACACGCCCTACAAAGGCGCTGGTGTGACTGGGTGGTTTCCGTGATGAGGGGGCCAAGCTGTGGCGCTTGTGAAACCTGTATTTCTTTAGCGGCACCCTTGCTCTTAGACCTGAAGAAAAAAAGAACAGCAAATGTTCAGTCGACTCCCAACCCAGTCAAAACAAGCAAATATGACTCTCTTTTCTTTCATTCAGTCTCCCATTATACAAGTATGAAAATAAGTCAAGGTCACTAAAACTAGTAAACTAATTGTAAATATTTGATTGAGGTTATTGCTATGAAGAGTTTCACAGATCCTACATCAGAGAGAGATGGGGGGGAGAGAGACAGACAGACAGAGACAGCGAGCGAGCGAGCGAGCAAGAGAGAGAGAGAAGACCAAATTGAAGGCTTTCATCAGGACAGAAAATGTGTCAGTTATCTTCCTCAAAAGCCAATGTTAAACATTTTCACCCCAGATGGCTAAATGACCATCCACCATGACAAAGACTTCATAATCACATGTCAAACTCAAAGACAACCATCCAATCATATTCTTATTCTTACACATAAACGGTTCAAAAGAACGCTATTTATTAGGACAAGACAAAACCAGCAAATTTTCGGGGTATTAAGTGACATTTTGTAGCTTGACAAAAGGTGTTACCCTGAAAATTTGCTGGTTTTGTCTTGTCCTAATAAATAGCGTTCTTTTGAACTTTTTATGTGTTTGGATCTTGTTTTAGAACGCTAACAGTCATTCTTGTTTCAGATTTTCTTATTTTTTCTTATTTTTACACAGTGCATTTCATTGCAATGTGTGGATTGTTTGTTATTGTTTTGGGGTGGGGGGAGGAAGGGGAAGAGGGAAAAGGGGGGAGGGGCTTTTCTTTTGTTAGTGACCATTGGACTCACTGAGTGTCATATGTCTTTTCTATAAATATGTGAATTACCGGGTTTTTTTAGTTCTGTTTAGATTTTCTTTCAAAAAATCTCCTTTAGTGCCCTGGGCATTTACCACACTTTTAACAAGGAACCGTCACAACACTTTTAACCAAAAAAACTCCTCACATTTTAACAAGGAACAGTCACCACACATTTAACAAGGAACTGTTACCACACTTTTAACAAGGAACTGTTGTCACCACACATTTAACAAGGAACTGTCACCACACTTTTAACAAGGAACTGTCACCACACATTTAACAAGGAACTGTTACCACACTTTTAACAAGGAACTTTTCACCACACATTTAACAAGGAACTTTCCCACATTTTAACAAGGAACTGTCACCACACATTTAACAAGGAACTGTTACCACACTTTTAACAAGGAACTGTCACCACACATTTAACAAGGAACTGTCACCACACTTTTAACAAGGAACTGTCACCACACATTTAACAAGGAACTGTTACCACACTTTTAACAAGGAACTGTTGTCACCACACATTTAACAAGGAACTGTCACCACACATTTAACAAGGAACTGTCACCACACTTTTAACAAGGAACTGTTGTCACCACACATTTAACAAGGAACTGTCACCACACTTTTAACAAGGAAACTCACCACACCTTTATTTAACAAGGAACTGTCACCACACATTTAACAAGGAACTGTCATCACACGTTTAACAACTGTCACCACATATTTAACAAGGAACTGTCACCACACTTTTAACAACTGTCACCACATATTTAACAAGGAAGTTGGAACTGTCACCACATTCTTTTAACAAGAAAATCTCACCATACTATTAACAAGGGAACTCACCCCACTTCTGACAAGGAACTAAACAACATCAACCCAAACTGCCTGTGGTGATCTTCAGCATCAGACATGTGAATGATTCAAAGGTACATTCATAAATCCCCACCAGTCATAGCATCAGGGAGGTAACTCAGGTGTATACCATTTACCATACCACACAAGTTATTTCCCATACAACTTTATGTTTGCTTCAAATCATCAGTGACCTCATAATTCAAAGTTCAAACTTTCAAGTTTTGAGAATAACACACAAATGCATCTAAAAATTAAAAATTTCCACCAACATGTATGCGTGTGTGCGGTTGTGTCTGACTGTTCTAGTGGTTATCGTAAGGACTCTGGGCTCCAATTTTGTGTGCAAGATGGGCACTACACAAATCCTATCAATTTATGAAAATTATTTCTTTGTGCATCAAAACACAAGAACTGTTTCCCACATCACATGCTTACTCTTTTTTTGTACATAAACAAGCCGTACCCAACAAGTACCATGTTCACCTACCTTTGTTTGTTTTTCCTTCACTGAACTAGCTCTATCTAACAAATATCAAAACAAGATGCCATCCACCTTTTGTTCCCTAAACTTATTCCACTGAACAAACAACAGTCTTTCCTCCCACTGACAACCTGTTTTTCAGTGACTCACGTTATCCAGCAAATACCACAACCAATTCTCATGACTCGTCCACTTTTTTGTCTGATCCCTTGGTACCAGCAACAGAAAGAACTCTATCTGAATGAATTTCTGAATGAATTTCTGAATGAATAAAATACAAAACTGCTTGCATGTGTTGCAACGCAATCACAGGTTCCGCTCCCTCTTATCATTCTGAGCTACTACACCTTTATGGTCCTTCGCACTTCGTCAGACACACACATGCTCAAACTCCCAATGCTTCAACCTCAAAACCCATGGCTTTCGCACTTTTTCACGCTTTGGCCCCAACATCTAGAACAATCTCATCCAAGACATCAGGCACTCTGCTACTCTCTCCTCCTTCAAAAGCAAACTCAAGACATTTCTCAGAATATTTCAGCTAAGCAACATTGTCCATCACCCCTATCAGTCCATACAGTGTGTGTGTGTGTGTGTGTGTGTGTGTGTGTGTGTGGTGTGTGTGTGTGTGGTGTGTGTGTGTGTGTGTGTGTGTGTGTGTGTGTGTGCACGCACGCACCTTTTGCATAGTTATGCTTGAACCCTTGTCTACATTATATGTTAGCTTTTTTTCCCTCTTCTTATATATAAAATAATATATACATTTTTATCTCAATGTACATTATATGTTATACTATGTTTGTTCAGCGCTTTGAGCCACAGGGTAGGCACTCTACAAATTTCCATGATTATTATTACTATTATTATCAACCTCACATGAGGGCATGTTGAGATTTTCCAACTTTCAGTTTTCTACAGCAACAACAACTAAAATAACAACAAAATTAAAGCAAAGACTCCACTCACTCAAATCAGCCTCAGTGGCAGACTGACTGCCCTCCTCCTCACACTCGCTGGAGAATTCTTCCACATCACGCGACCTTAAAGCTTTTCTGGGAGATGCTGAATGCGCCTTTCGGTTGGGTGATCTCCCATCCCCACTTTGCTTCCTTTTGCGGCTGCTACACAAAAGAAACAGCAAAATACACTTGTGTGAAAACCGCTTCTGTTCAGTATTCTGCTGTGACAGATGTGCTGCTTAAGTTACATATTCCACTCACATCTTGCTCACAGCATTCCATTCTCCAAATAACTGTTAGAGGACTGTCATGGAATACATACAGTTTCTGTTTGTGTACAAATAATTCTTTGTACACTGTTAAAATGTACATAACGGAACTACATTCCAAAACAATTTTCATCCAACAAAAATCTGAAACAGAACGCAGCCCAGAGCACTGGTGCAGAATCAACGCACAAGGGAGTTAATTAGCACTTGAAAGACGTCACACAAGCACAACAACAAAGACCCGAGGCACCTAGGGTAACTCTCACTTGGCATGCATGTAAATACAAGGTACATAAACGCCACCAGAGGTACATCTTTACCGTAGGCGACTCAGGTCTCTGTTGTTGTGCTAGTGTGACATCTTTCAAGCACTAATTAACTCCCTTGAGTGTTGATTTTTCATCCAACAGGTGTGAGCTCAAAATGAGGACGTGAAATAAAGGATTTTATTTTAGGAATGCTCCCTCGGTTTTGTACTGAATTTCTAAACTAGGTTTCATCAGCAACAAGTGACAAGACAGACTGCACCCAGCAAGTGTCTTAACTCACCTGCGTTGCACACACCACCTCTTTTGTATCAGGCCCAGAGGGGCAATATCCACTTTTATTCCCCTCAGTTCACGGTCCTCAAATGGTGAGAGAATGCACGCACACATGTGTGCATGCACTGGCATAGTACAGAATGAACTGATAAGTGGACATGCCAACGTTGCACACACTTAAAGTTTATTCCGTCCGCACACACACACACATGCACATTCGCATACCATTTGAGGACTGCGCATACTGACAGCGCTAAAAGTGGACATTGCCCACATGCTCACACCACCTGTGGAACAAGATCACAGAGACCCTGAGAAGCCATTTTGGTCAACTGTGACACTCAACGGTGCCTTCTAGTTCCACATCAAGTTCCACCAACTCTTGCTCAGAACATCAGATTCTAATTAAAAACAAACTAACAAAAATCCACAGGGAATTTCAAAATAAAAATCCTTGATTTCCAATTTCTGCTCTGATCCCTTGCACCTGTTGCACACCGACCAGAACACTTGGACAAAAGGTGAACTGAGAAGGCTAATTCCTTTAAGGTTCTGTGGAAGTTGCTGCAGTGCTCTCCAGCTCACCACTCTGGGGGTCACCGGATGCAGACGTACACTGACAAGTGCATGCCACAGGGCAAGCACCTGTGACTATTTTCTAACAGATGAAGATGTACACCGACAAGTGCATTCCACAGGGCAAGCACCTGTGACTATTTTCTTGCAGATGTACACCGACAAGTGCATTCCACAGGGCGAGTGCACGGGTGACTATTTTCTTGCAGATGTACACCGACAAGTGCATTCCACAGGGCGAGCGCACGGGTGACTATTTTCTTGCAGATGTACACCGACAAGTGCATTCCACAGGGCGAGCGCACGTGTGACTATTTTCTTGCAGATGTACACCGACAAGTGCATTCCACAGGGAGCGCACGTGTGGACTATTTTCTTGCAGATGTACACCGACAAGTGCATTCCACAGGGCGAGCGCACGTGTGACTATTTTCTTGCAGATGTACACCGACAAGTGCATTCCACAGGGCGAGCGTGTGTGTGACTATTTTCTTGCAGATGTACACTGACAAGTGCATTCCACAGGGCGAGCGCGTGTGTGACTATTTTCTTGCAGATGTACACTGACAAGTGCATTCCACAGGGCAAGTGTGTGTGTGACTATTTTCTTGCAGATGTACACTGACAAGTGCATATTACAGGGCAAGCGCGTGTGTGACTATTTTCTTGCAGATGTACACTGACAAGTGCAATCCACAGGGCGAGCGCAGGTGTGACTATTTTCTTGTAGATGTACATTGACAAGTGCATCCTAAAGGGCGAGTGCGTGTGTGACTATTTTCTATTACCCCACCACATGGGTAGCCACATGCTGTCTTTGGAGGATTTATCTTCATTTCTGGAGGGTGGGTGCCATTATGCAAGGAGCTTATAAGGGTTGAAGACAAGTCCCCACATAACTCTATGCAGCATGTAACAACATTTTAATGTACCTTTAGTGTCCTTGCTGGTGTTGTGACACAGCCAAAGCCAAGATGGAGGTTCTTTGCATAAACTTAACCTAAAACTAGTGAAAGAGATCAGCACTTTAACACAAATGAAGGTGTCAGCTGCTTATGCCCAGTCAACTGTGACGGACATACCCCAGTAGAACTCCCACCTCATCCAATCACAATTGAAGTCCGATTCACTGCTCACATCACTCACCATTTTCTGTTGAAAGTGGATTGGGAGGAAATGAAGTGGAATGAGCTTAGAGTGGAGAAATCGGGGTATTCCTAGCTTTAAGAATCTGGCCTACAGCACGCTTTTAATGGCCCTGGGTTCTCAATGCTGTGTCCATAACGACATCGGATGAAGCATGTTTGGAAATACAATGTACACAATACACAGGGATTTATATATGGAGCTGAAGAAAAGGGAAGCAGAACAAAAAACACAACCAAGAAAGTAATGACATTTACCTGTCCGACACTGCTGTATCACCATCTGCTGCTGAGTCAACTAGAAACAAATATATAAAAAAATCAATTAAATTTCCTGATACAACACCTAATTTCACCAACATTTAACTGTAGTCCCCAAACCCTTGTCTGTCAGCTAGTCACAAAACAACTAACTACAACTGGTGGGCCGGGCATAGCTCAGTGGTTAGAGCACCAGACTCATGATTGAAAGGTCGTGGGTTCAAATCCCTGCAGGAGCGGCAGGAGAATTTTCTTCTCCAGGGTCGACTTTCTGTGCTGACTCTTATTTCGGTATCCACGTAAAAGATCCCAGTCATTCTGCCAAAAGTGCAGGTGGCAGGTTACAGCTAAACACGCATACACCTTACATATGTGGTTTTGTATGAAGTGACATGACAAATGGTTGTATGGTGTACACAGAACTTGCGCCAAGACGGCTGCAGTTTCATGTGGCACCAGCCATGCCAGCACTGTAAGTACACCACTTCGGTGGATATTCAAAAAACGCACTATAAAAAATAAAAAAAGCTAGTCACTCATGTAGAACCACATGCGAGCGCAGTGCTCAAGAGAGCGGAGAATAGCGCTATATAAGCGATCATCAATCAAATGGTCAAATGAAATTGTCAAAGTCCAAACTCAACAGCACTTTGCCTGCACACACCACACACACACACACACACACACACACACACACACACACACACACAGAGTAAACATTCAAAGCAGAGATGACCTAATTTTATGATTTTGCAAGCAGTGTGCTTCTCATTTCTCCATATTAAAGCCCCCCACTCCTCCCCCCCTCTTTAAGCCGCACAGTGCCTGCCACTCATCTGGATCTGCCTTTGTTACATAAACTGTAAAATTGGCTGAGACATCGGCAGGGTGAAAAAAGGTCATGCTCAATTCCAAAAGCCATCACTACAACCTTACTTAGCCCCGGGCAGATCAGTGGCGGATTCCCACTCCAAGAGCAAGCATGACCTTTTTTTCACCCTGCCGATGTCCCAGCCAATTTTACAGTTTATGTAACAAAGGCAGTGAAAGAACAGAAAACATCTGAATCAAAAAGGTCGCCATTTTGTTTGACCCTTCTTTTAGTCGACTTTTTCATCTCTGCTCTGATTGGTCTGTGCTGCGTGCTTTCCACTTGCAGATTCACAGTGTGTTCTAAAGTCTGTGATGTGCTTTCGGCACACAGCCAAAAATCTAAGGATATGGCACATGTTGCCAGTTTAACCCACTTGGCCCCAGACCGCACGTTCTTTTTCTTTACTGCAAAACCCCAGACCGCCCGGTAGCAGCCGGCTAGCAGACGCTCCATACTAACATCTCGGCTTATGCAAATAGAAACGGGATTCTTGCAAGACTTGTAGCCTCGTTTCCGCTACTGTTTAATACTTCTGGCAATGTCGTTTGTTCGAAGTTCAGGGGAAGTTTGAGAGACGCTGTGAATTTTCAAAGTTGCGAGGTGGACGCGCAATAGATGGCCGAAAATAAACAAAAGCCATACTGTTAGCAATGGCGTCGGAGCTTCATCCTTTGACATTTGAACTGGAAATTTGGCTCAGTCACTTACCATGCGCACCCTCACAAACTCACTGAGCTTTATCTTTGGAGATTCAAACTGGAAATTTTGCAAAGTCGGTTACCCCGTAGGCCCCCAAAAACCTGACATTCAGAGGCGGACATTTCTGACTTGGGATTTCTTTTCTTTTTTATGCTTTTATTTTTTCGTAAAAAAAATCAAAACCTGTTGTATATACAAGAACACTGTATTCGCAAATTGGGAAAAATACGAAGTGAGCTGAAACTTTTGTCTGGTGCTTATTATTGATTTTTAAAGTTGCATACCCGGATCATTTGACACAGTTACTTCCCTTCACAAGGGATTTCGTAGCGAAAGGGCAGCGGCTGGTCTGGGGCCAAGTGGGTTAACTACACAACAACATCACACGTTGCAAAGCATCATGTGGCTTAGCCTGTAGGTAATGGACAAAACAAAACAAAATGAAATAAAACAATAACTGTAGCTGGGACTTACCTTCAGCATCACTGTCACCATTGTTGTTGGCGTCTGCAACACTAAGTGCAGCTGCCTTACCTGCCTGAAAGTGAAAAATGTCTGCGGTGTAAAGGCACTGATACAAGAGCCATTCTGGCCATATGGTTGAGGACTATTTGAACCTGATCTCAAATGGATAGTGTATCTGCATGGATGTACATTTGAAACAGTTTAGCGCACTGGTTTCAAGCCATCCATACCAAATACAGCACACTATATTCCAAAGAGATGAACTGCATCTGCCAGCCAATGAGCACCTATCATTTGGACTTAAGTGAAGGAAAGGCCAGAGGTCACAAGGGATGGTAACTCTCAAGTAGCAATGTTGAATACATCAAGCTTCCCCTTCAGTTTTGGCTTTATCGTGCGTCAGCCAGTATGTTTAAAATGGACAGGTCTGACCAGATGAGGTTCGACTGGACCTCCTCAACCATACAGCCAAAACTGCTTAAGATCTACAACATAATACAAGACATGCACTGCTAACTGACCACACAACAGTTTGGGCTACTCTTATTTCATCCTGTTTACAAGGAAACAATACACTTAGTAAAAGGCTCTTCTTTCATTTTGTTTACAAAGAGGCCATACACTTAGTAAAAGGCTCTTATTTCATCCTGTTTACAAGGAAACAGTACACTTAGTAAAAGGCTCTTATTTCATCATGTTTACAAGGAAACAATACACTTAGTAAAAGGCTCTTACTTCATCCTGTTTACAAGGAAACAATACATTCAGTAAAAAGCTGTTCTTTCATCCTGTTTACAAGGAAACAATACACTTAGTAAAAGGCTCTTCTTTCATCTTGTTTACAAGGAAACAATACACTGAGTAAAAGGCTCTTCTTTCATACTTGTTTACAAGGAAACAATACACTTAGTAAAACGCACTTGTATCATCCTGTTCACCAAGAAACACTATACTTAGTAAAAGGCTCTTATTTCATCCTGTTTACAAGGAAACAGTACACTTAGTAAAAGGCTCTTAGGTTACAAGGAAACAATACACTTAGTAAAAGGCTCTTATTTCATTTTGTTTGCAAGGAAATAATACACTTGGCAGAAGGCTATGTGGACAAAAGCAAAACACTTTCCTCCCCTTTTCACCATAAAAGCAACTTGACAACATCAAAACCAAGGTCGAATTCAGGCTGAAGACGCAGTTGTTGTGACTGACCAAAAGTACGTTTTAACGAACTCAATACCTCTAGCCTGATGGCCGTCAGTTTTTTCTCCAGTGTGCGCTCCCCCTTGCCGTGAATTTGCTGCACGTTATTCAATACCTCTTGGATCTCTCGACGAGAATGACTGACACTGCAAATATATAATAACATTTCAAAAAAGTTGTTTGTATATATATATATTGCATCATCAATAACAAATATAAAAAATTATAAACATGTACAGTTGACAGAAACATAAAATTGAAAACAATTAGTAGCATGTAAACATGGTGCTTAACATCCACAAAAACCATAAGGCTTATTAGGGACGGGGTTTTGGGGGGTGGGGGGTGGGAAGAGGGAGATTATATACCTATCACTACACTGTCACCACCAGAATGACTCCTGCATTGAGACGGGCAGCGATGAGAGCCATTTTAATGTTTCATTAATTGTGAGGGGCAAAGTCACAAGACTGTGTCCACAGACCACAGCTTTTGAAGAGAAAGGAAAGCCAAAGCGGATTCAAACTGAGGTCCCTCTGCTTACCAGCCTAATGCCTTACCGCTAGGCCAAACTGGCTCACTAAAACAAAATACTGACTAGTGTTAGGTATAGTCCCCCTCTTCCCCCACCTCCCAGGATTTTTGTCCCTGCCAGTACCTCTTCAGAGACAACTCAGTGTTATAAATGTTTAACCCCCTCCCCTACCCCCCAGTTATCGCGTTATCAGCATTCTCTTCTCCAAATGCTGACACTTTTTAGAGCAATGATTAGTACAGACTGCAACAGTGTGAGAAAGGTTTTAAAGGTGAGGTCTAGCAGCATGACTGTCAAACACACACAGTACACATCAGGTTTTAAAGGTGAGGTTAATCAGCATGAACACATACACGGTACACATCAGGTTTTAAAGGTGAGGTCTAGCAGCATGACTGTCACACATACACATACACATCAGGTTTTAAAGGTGAGGTCTATCAGCATGACTGTCACACATACATGGTACACATCAGGTTTTAAAGGTGAGGTCTATCAGCAGGACTGTCACACGTACACGGTACACATCAGGTTTTCAAGGTGAAGTCTATCACTATCAGCATGACCGTCACACATACACAGTACACATCAGGTTTTAAAGGTGAGGTCTATCAGAATGACTGTCACACGTACACAGTACACATCAGGTTTTAAAGGTGAGATCTAACAGCATGACTGTCACACATACACAGTACACATCAGGTTTTAAAGGCAAGGTCTATCAGCATGACTGTCACACATACACAGTACACATACCTGGCACCCTTGTACCTGTTTTCCTTCTTGAGAAAGTGATCCGCCAGCTGCAACAAATGCAACAAAGTCTTTGTTTCTTTTCTCTTCTTCTTCTTTGTTTTTTTTAAAGGCCACTGTCCTGGTTCTGTTGTGTGATACTGATACTGTGACAAGCACTTCCTCCAAATCTGTCTGCCCTGTTTGTCTGATCTCTTTGTACCAACAACAGAAGACACTTTGTCACAGCTGACGGTGGTGGGGGGGGGGGGGGGGGGGGGGGTTCCCGTGACAAAGTTCCTTCCTTCCTTCCTTACTCTACATCTGACCAATGTAAAAAAAAGAACAGATAAAAAATAAGTAAGTCCATCAAAAGTCTAAACAGCAATCACAAGTGGAGACTCAAGTGGGCCTAAAAACACAGCAAAAGAACCAACATTTCGGTTTGCCGGCTTCAGATGGGGTTCTACTTGTCCGTGTCAGTACTTGCGCAACTGAGTTAGCTGGTGCTTTGAGCCCAGTCAGCCCATTGAGTCCTAATATGGTGCTAATATCAGGGTGTGTAACAGAGAATGAGTGTGTCTGAGTGTGAGTGTGTGTGTGTATGTGATTGTGTGTGTGTTTTGTGTGTGCGTGCATGCATATTGTTGTGTGTATGCATCAGTGTGCAAGTGTACGTGCAAGCATGCATGGCACATGTGTGCATGTTGGTGTGCAGGGGTGGGGTGAATGCGTGCATGTATTTGTCAGTTTTTGATGTTACTATTATAGGCCAAAAGCTGTAGTCCAGTGTGCAAGTTGTTTTGTTGTCAGTTTGTTTCACAATGAGCAGCTTAGTTTGTTTGTTTGTTTTGACCACATCTGATTTCTTCATCTATGCTGTCATGTAATTATAATGCAAAGTGTGCTTCATGCTGGAAAAACAGCCAATAAAAGAATGTTCTTTTGTCTTTGTCTTTGTCTTTGGCAGCAGAAGTATTTTTCTCCTTCGAATCTTAGCGCCTCAGGGTGCAGCCATCTTGGTTAAGTCTTTCAAAATGCAGTACACTAAAAGGTTAGCGTGCATAAGGGATTTAATCATGTGCAAGCACATCGCACAGGCCAGAGACATTCACACCGTCAGACTTCATCAAAATGGCAGCGCTCACAGATGTGTTTACATACCTTTCAATCAAAAAGTGGATCATAAATCAACTGAAAAGCAACTCACCCCACTGCAAGTGAGAATTCCCCCTACCCCCACCCCCCACCTGTTGCCAGCTTATAACCAGATGCATCACCTGACCCTTAGATAAGATGTACATGTAGTGCTCAAAAAGACCTAGTTTTGCAAAAGCAATCCCAGATTCTGCACTATGAACAGCTTCTCTGGATAGCTTTGGCAGACGCAGCATCTAGGTACCATGTGACAAAGTCAGGCCAAAACATACATACCTGTACAATGAGTGGCTGGGGAGGGAACGTGTCATACACTGCAGCAAGGAATTGCGTCATTGCTGCGATGCAATCGGTGAGACTGTCCTCTTCCAGGAGACGATGGGGTTTCTTTTTGGCACTTAGGATGGCTTGTATTTTGCGATGGGTCTCCTGAAGGCAAACACACATGGAAGACTGAACAGTGCAATTAAACCTGTTAACCCTGAAACAAAAGGTGCAGACCTGCAGCGTGCAAGTATGAATTTGCATACAACTTTTTTTACAAGCACAAACCAGTGTCAACAGTCATAGGGCTTTGTTTCCCAAGCTTTTTTCCTTGCTTGCTCATTTGACTAACACAGTAACAGTGATTTTTTGTTGTTGTTAACTCTTATTTTCTGTCTGTGTTGGGTTATCAGTCTACCAGTCTCCATCTGTAGGACTGTGTGTAAACAAGCAGTTTTCCTGCATAAAACTTGTTTCTTTGGTTCATTCACACTCACAGTACACACAGTTGCACACAACAGCTACGCTCATGTCAAGCATCTCTGTGTCTGCCTGGCTGTATCACAGTTGCATGTAAACTGCCACCTCAATCACCGTGCAGTAAATGAAGAGATGGACGCAATAGAACAAAGTGATTTCAACACTGTAAAATCTCTTGTACAATACCTGCCATGCACATTTTACAGTGCTCTGCGAAGATGCAAGGTGACACAAACTGCAAGATTCCTATAAGCCTTTCACAAAGCACTATTAAGTACCACTAAATACAAGTACTACAACAGCACGAGTCTAACTTTGTAAGATTCCTAAACTTTCCATTTTTCTAAACTTTAGTTTCAGGGCCCTTTTTTCCCCCTCCAAATTTGGAGACCAAATTTGATAGAGTACTCACCAACAGACCTTCAAATTTAATTCACCACATATGATGCATATGCACCCTATACTTTACAAATCAGATGCCAAAATACTGCCATTTCATGATTACAATGTACAGGTACATATATGTATAAACGTAACACTTTAAGTTTTAACAGCCAAAGTATGGAAGTATCTAGTTTGCTATTCTCAAAGTCAGGGAATAACTGGCTTTCTAGTTTGACACTGACAGCATAAGTCAAAATTCACAAACTCTCCAAATACCTTAACTGAATTGATCATTCGCCGACTTTCAAACTGGCATATCATTTCCCCCAAACTATTGGTTTTAAAGATGATAGGAACCCTGAACTGGTTAGCAGAGCTGTACTGATGCAGACCCTGTTACTGTTTCCCACACCTTCCCTGTGCCTCACCCTGTCTATGTGGCCAGACTCCTCCTCCGCCAGCTCTTCAGCCTCCTGATACTTCTTCAGACGACACAAGGCAAACAGTTTCTGCAGAGTTGGGAAAAACAATATTAAACTAGTTAAACACATGAATGGCCATGTTCTGGAGAGTTGGGAAAAACAAAATTAAACTAGTTAAACACATGAATGGCCACGTTCTGGAGAGTTGGGAAAAACTAAATTAAACTAGTTAAACACATGAATGGCCACGCTCAAAATCATGCACTGATTTCCACAATGACAATCACTGAATCAGTGAGCTCGCACAAGTCTTCATCTTACTCTTAGGTAGAAATTAACTCTGTGGAAAAACACTGACAGTGAAACAATCAACAAAATGTACTAATAGTAATACTGTAAGTGTAATACTAATACTGTAATAGTAATACTGTGATAGCAATATTAATAATGACAAACTACCACTAGTCACAAAACAGAGGCTGGCTTAAATTTTCACCGCTGACACTAGTAGTACTAGTAGTGCTAGTAGCAGTAGTACTAATAGTGACAGTGGTAAAACTGGAATACAAATTTAGAGCACAGTGGTTCCACTAGCCTTTATTTTCATCAGTCACCATGAAACTGACAGGCAATTTAGATTAAAATTTTCCATCACATAGCATTATTTCCTGTCATGCCCTGCTGTCTACAACAAGTATAACTACAAGCACCAACTGACCAAGTGTGAAATTCTTATTGCAGCACAAAAATAGCCCATCAGCCCAATCATGTTTTTCTCTCCATGGAATAAGTAATCTGCTGCAATCTATTAAATTAAAAATAATTTGTGGCCTCAATCTGATCAAGACTGAAGCAACATGCATCATGCATGTAATCTGTCTTGATCCACGGGTCAGACTCCGCGTTCAGGATTGTCACTGTACGTCACTTGTCAGTGCAGAATCCAGCTGCTCTGCTGCATCTGCAGTGTACAATTATAAAAAGATTAACTATTTCAGCGACTCGTATTCATTATGTGGATGGATAGCTTCTGAACGATAATTTTCCATCGTCTACCTTTCCCCTATTGGATGGTTACATGGTAAGTTTTTCAGTTAACAAAACTGCTGAACTATTATTAGTATTATTATTAATATTGTATGTCATGTAAACTGTTACTGTCACTAGTGTCAGTCACCTGACACAGCAGAGTAAGTAAGTATCTTGGTGTTTTATACCCAGTCAACCATTACATTACACTACAGTTATATCAGGGCGAGACACAGCAGAGACTAGCTAATCTTCATCCTGGTTTATGTTTTTAAAATGCACTCAGTCCAGCCAGTCTCTGCTATACCATGATCATGCCAGACTATCGGCCAACCTGAAGAATCACTTTCTTCTGGGCTTCTGCCGCCTTCTCAGCAATGGAGTCACCGTGGCACAAAGGGTAGATGTTGTTCATCATCTGCAGGATGTGCTGGAACAGTTCCAGGTCAACATCCTGGGGGTCGTCGGCACCAGTCACGTTTTTCTTCAGGCTGATGAGACAGCAGGTCAGGTACAGAAAGGCCACTTCTTTGCTTCTCATCATTTCACAGCTGCGATCCTTCTGCGTGGACAGCACCCCTGGTCAAACAGATAATGGTCATCATTCAAACATTCAAAACATTTTATTATGTCAAATACATGTTGGAAGTTAATACTATAATAGTTATAAATACATTTGTGCTAACACTTTAAATTCCTCATAGTATATATAATATTATATATATATGAGTCTGTGACAAAAGGCACTCCAGCATAACCCTTGTCCGTTTGTATATTCATTAATCATGTAAAAATTATTTCTTTTCATCTTCCTACAAATGTACAATCATATTCATAGTTCATACCAAGCTGTGGTTGCTTTTGTTCAATATATATATATATTCATAATACTGATGAGAAATCAAAATAAAAATTAGCAGCCTCGGTATCCAGAATGATGATTAATAAAAATAAAAATAAAAACAGTGGTAAAAATCAAGGAAAAGCAGTTTCTGAAAGTGGGACACTGGACAATGTGGGGTGTCTGACTTCAACTTTATGAGTTTAAATGCCAACTTACCAACTAAACTATTCTTGAAAAGATTTACATCTTCTGATCACTAAATAAACTAACTTTAACATCCAAGTAAGTTGCAGCCCAAGTGCACCATTTAAATTTAAATTCCATAAAAATATAAAAAATTAAAAAATTGTGGTGGACATTTGTAATGTTCACACTGAAGGTCACTGTAACGTGACTGTGTCCAAAATTCTAACATTTTCTGAGATCATTTGTTACTGTCTGCCACTGCATTCAATGGTTCAGTGTGGACCTTTGTTTCTTCTGATTTGTATAGTAATCACATATCAAACTCAAAGGCAACAAAAGGTTCTGCTGCTTGCATCTCCTCGCTTTCAGAATTACATTCTGAAGAAGAAAACTGAAAACTATGTCCATTTGTTACGTTCATCCATGTTCCAGTTTAACACTAATATTGTATTTGTAATAACACTTTAACAATAACAGATACCTTTTAAAAACATTTCATCACTGCTGTCTGTGTTACAACTTACACTTTCATTTTTCACTGAAGGTGTCCTCAAACAAGAGTTACAGCAAGTATTCTCATTGTGTCCACTAAATTTGTTACAAAAATCCACCATAAGTGCTGATTTTCAGTCTTTGTAATATATTATATTTTTCAATTTTATTTTATTTTATTTTTTCCACTTGCAAGTGTTAACAGTTAAGAAAGACATTGGTAGTGTACCTTTGTTATTTGTTTTCACTGAATGACGGGAAGGGGGTGGTTTCAGATTCTGGGCACAGCCACAGGCTCATATTTATAAATCAGATTCCTCAAGTCTGGTTTACAGAAACATTTGAACATACAAGCACGTGGTCAGATGGTACGTGGTCAGACACATTTCAAACAGTTGTAACTTCTCAGAACACTCGCCAACGAGAAATCATCATAAACGTTTATGATGATTTCTCGTTGGCGAGTGTTCTGAGAAGTTACAACAAACTTGCATTTCTACTTAGTTATTTAGTACATTGAGTTCATGGCTATGGGACTGTGACACTGACGCTAGGAACAGTGAGAGTTAGCTGTCCAGTCTGCAGAGGATGCGGAGGATGCCGCCATGCTGGTTCCAAAACAACTGAAAATATTTTACCATAAGCCATATCTTCTAAACCTTGATCGGTGGATCCTGCCAATAAGTTTTTCCACATGTCGTGGCATGTAAATTCCAACATCCAGTCATGAACAATGTCAACCACTCTTTCTTCCCGCGACATCTTGTTTTGAAAAACAAACAATCAGCGTTAGCGTGATTATCTCCCTTCGCATGCATAACTGTTTACCCGCCAGCTGACTCTATGACCTGCGAACTCTAGGTATAGGGCTGCAACAAAGCAGTCCCTGCTCGCTCTCGAAAAACTGAATGAGGTTTCTGTGGACGTCAAGCCCATTAAAAACAAAATCATTCTTCAGGAAAGTTGCTGTCAGTTGGTTTTGGAAGAGTTTTAAAGGAGGTAGGTAGGTAGTGTTGCTTAATGTCCTCAGATGTCAGTTGACATATTAGGGACAAGCTGAGACCAATGCCGAAGCATGGTTCAATATAGCTTTACGTCCACGGAAACCAGAAGGCTCGTTAGGACGGACAGCCCAGGACGGCCACCTCGACTCTCACACAGCTCCTGAACTATGATTAAAGGAGGTACTTCTGGAGGAGTTTATATACTTTGTATTTACCCGCATACCAGGTGAGAGTTTCCACAGGCAACTCAGGTCTTTGTTGTGTTTTTGTGATGTCTTTCGAGTGCTAATTAACTCCCTTGTGTGTTGATTGAATTTTAAAGGAACTAGCCTTCTCATATTTGGCAACAACAAAAAATTATATGATTTTTTGTGTTATTTTAGTAATGATTTATTTGTCTATTACATAATTTTTTCATCAGGGCTAATTTTACCCAGAAGTTTTCAATCATCATGAATTAAAAACAGACTGGGGTGAAACCCAAATAGAACACACCTTTTCTTGTGGACTTACATTACATAGAACATTATAATACACCATCAAAATTTCATGCCACAAAAATAAGAACAGTTGGTGACAAAAATTATTGCAATCCACATGTATTTCTTCCTTCACCTTAACACTAACACTTAATGTTTCATGAGCTCATTGTTGTGTATTTTACTCTTTTACTCATGCTTCATTTTGACATCACCAAAATGACTTTGATGTCAATAACAGAACACCAGAAAACTCTCAGTTTTTGTGTACAGATCACAAAAGAAATGCATGTGGATTGCAAACATATTTGTCACGGATTGTTTTTATCTCTGTGGAGTGGATTTTTGATGAAGTATTGCAGTGTTCTTAAAAAATTGTAAGTCCACAAGAAAAGGTGTGGTCTGTTGGATTTTACTCCATTCTATTTTTCCATGCAGACTGATCAATAACTTGGTAAGATTAGCTGGCAGATGAAAAAATAATGCCACAGAAAAAATGACTGAAATAACAAAAAATCTTCATTTTTTAAATCTGAGAAGTGTATTTCTTTTTATTTTATAGTGTGTGTGTGTGTGTGTGTGTGTGTGTGTGTGTGTGTGTGTGTGTGTGTGTGTGTGTGTGTGTGTGTGTGTGTGTAATGAATGAATAGATGAAGTGTGAAGAATATAGAATTATTGTCAGTTGTCACACACAACAGGGTAAAAGGAACAGTTTACTTATTATTTTTTGATAAAAATAATTATTCAGTCATGTTGTTGTTGTTTGGTTTTTCTTGTAATTGTTTTTACTTGTTTTTGTTGGTGGTGGTGGTGGTGTGGTGTGTGTGTGTGTGGTTGTTGTTGTCGTGGTGGTTTGTTGTTGTTGCTATTGTTGTTTGTTTCGTTTTTTGCTTGTTTGTTTGTTTGCTTTTTGGGGGAGGGATTTTTGTTTTGTTTTTATTAGCTTTGTTTTGTTTCAGGGCTCTTTTTTTTTTTGGGGGGGGGGGTTGTTTTTGTTGTTGGTTTGCTTTTCACCAGTGCTTGTTGTGGACATGGTCATGCATGAGTGTTGATTAGATATTAATTTGCATGAAATTATTTTTTTCTCTCATACAGCATCATAGTTCAGTAGATGGAGTACCAGTCTACCACACCTATGGCAGCATGGCCAGAAAAGAAAGGGGAATATATTAAATACGGATCGCATTTGACGGGCATTGACTGAACAGAGCAGGGGCCACGCTCTGGGGCAGCATACTACGTAATAGATACACGTGTGGTGTCTCTGTACAGCCCTATCCTAGGGTCAAGGGTCAGGTACAGGTTACTAAATTTCGTCTTGTTTTTGTTTCTTTTATTTTTCTTCTTCGTTTTATTCTACAATAGATTTCTTGCTCAAAGTTTTGGTGTATTTTCAATTAGAAAAATATACGACAGACTACTCTCGTTAAGTCGAGAATGCTCGCATAGTTATGACAGTAGCGTCAAAATGGCGGATGCGCTTTGGGAAGACAGAGATGTTCGATTTGATATTAGTTCCCAGTGAGTTTTTAGTTATAGCACCTTTTTGCATCAGTGTCATGGTAATCCTTCACATTTCCGAGGAGGCGATCTGAAAGGCCTGGGACATTTTAAATGTCATTTTGCGTCACAAATATTAGAATTATTCAAACCGGTTCATACTTATTTAGCGAATGAAGCCAAAATTCGCAACAAAACGTTAGTTTTATCGTACTTGTGTCTTTCAGTATAGAGGCTGAAGATGTACCTATGTGAATAGAGATTGATGACCTATGTGAATAGAGACTGAGGATACCTAAGTCTCAAAGTCAAAGCCTTGGTGTAGGACTAGGACTAGGAGAGTTAAAACTAAAACAGTAAAAGGACGTCACGGAAAGTGAAAGTTTGAAAGCGTCAACCTCCATCACCTTGGTTAGGTACACTTTTAAATTAAATGAACTGATGCAGCCTTTTATGTTTCACTTTCACTTTTTCAGGCAGATGCGCATGCGGCCTGGTGAAAAGGTGATTGACAGACTGGATGCTGTGGAGGATACAAAAGGCAACAATGGGGACAGAGGTCAGAAGAAGAATATTAAGAATAACTTTTTAAATTTTATAGTTCCGTACCCCATGAAAGAACTTACAAGCTCACAGTGCTGTACAGTAATTATCATAATACGATGTATATAAACAAACAGTTATAAGAATCAATGTAATGAGTTAGTAGTACTACTACTGTACTAGTAAAAGTAGTAGTTGTACTGTGCATACATACAACAAACAACACTGAAATATTAAAAACAAAGCAAAAAAACACAGTACTGAATGTGACTCTGTGTGTGTGTACGTGTGCGTGTGTGTAATATACTGTAAAATAAAATTTCTAATCCGTATTATTATTTTCTGACAGGTCGCCTGATTGTAAGCAACTTGAGGATAATCTGGCACTCACTGGCAATTCCACGAGCAAATCTCTGTGAGTATGTTAAAAACAATGCAAGCCATAGTTTTTTAATTATTTGTCAGCTATATCTTTTTGTTCTATATTTATAATTTGTATAGCATAAACTGTTAAACATGATAAAGAATTGAATTGGACCCAGAAAGGGCCTTATGCTCCCAAGTAGGTTCTCTCTGAAGGGAGTAATTTTCTTTGTCTTCTCTCTCTCTCTCTCTCTCTCTCTCTCTCTCTCTCTCTCCTCTCTCTCTCTCTCTCTCTCTCTCTCTCTCTTTTTACTTCTTTTTTCTTTTCTTTTTTTTTTCTTTCTTTTTTTAGAGTGTGTAATCAGCTTTTTTTCCCCTCACCCACTAGCTGTAAAACTTAAAGCAGACAATGTTCTTGATCTAGCTCATCAAAAAGAGAGTGTTACTCTCTGATGCAGCTAGATCTAGTTTACTTTCCCATTGTACTTGCAGGTGCACTTTCATTCAGATAGATCGGTGTGTTTCATATTATGATTTATAGTATGCTGAATAGTAGTTGTTTCATTTTGTTTGTTTTCTTTCTTTGCAGCTATTGGGTTCAACTGTGTGATAAACATTTCAACAAGGACCGCCCAGTCAGTACGTATTGGTTATTGATGGTTGGGACAATCATCTACAATTTGGCTGTACAATTTACTACTGTACTGGTGCTACTTTATTAAGTTATATGAATGCTTACATGATGAAGCAAAATTATCCATCAACTAGAAAGAAAGAAAAATCTAAAATAAGGATGACTACTAGCATTCTAAAACAAGATCCAAACACATGAAAGGTTAAAAAGAATGCTAATTTAATCTGACAATACAAAATTTACACATTTTCAGGGTAAGCCCCTTTTTTAAGTGACAAAACAACAGTTGAATGATGAAAAATAAAAATGCATTTATCCGGCATCAGTTGTGGTGTGCTCTGAGTGTCAGAGTTTCAGAAGAAGAAGAAACTATTTGACCAGAGAACACATTTTGTTATGCCCCTATAGGAATATTTTCCATGTACATGTATAGCAATATCAGCCATGAACTGTATCAGCCATATTCAATACAATATATACAGTACAATTATATTTTCTCCCGCAGCATAGTCAAGAACATCCTGTCTGGTGAAGTCAGACTGAGTGGCCATAACAATTGCATGCTGTTTCTCCAACAGCAAGAATAATTCAGTATATTTCCCACTCATAAATTAAACGCCCCCACCCCCACCCCTAGGATGGGGACAAGCAGGGAAGGGGGCCTCCTAGGCACCTCCATGGTAGCCTTTTATAATTATAGAGGGTTTTAGTGTGCCAGCCACTCAAGCACTTTTGTTTGAAAAATTCTGAAGAGTGGCCTCCATGTGTTCAGCAGTTTAAGCTAAAGCAATGAAGCAAAAGACTGTTTCAAAACAAAGTCCTCAAAGTGAGTAACGCCATGAGCTTATTGATGATGAGAGGTGGCTACAGTCAGATGAGACATATTACAGTTCTCTATACCACATGGTATGAATTCCATCAGTCAACACTTACCACATGGTATGCATTCCATCAGTCAACACTTACTACATCAGTACATGATATGCATTCCATCAGTCAACACTTACCACATGATATGCATTCCATCAGTCAACACTTACTACATCACATGATATGCATTCCATCAGTCAACACTTACCACATGGTATGCATTCCATCAGTCAACTCTTATCTAAGTTATCACATGGTATGCATTCCATCAGTCAACACTTACCACATGGTAAGCATTCCATCAGTCAACACTTGCCACATGGTAAGCATTCCATCAGTCAACACTTACCACATGGTAAGCATTCCATCAGTCAACACTTGCCACATGGTAAAGGCAGTGCCTAGAGTTCAGCACAGAGCCCTCTGCTGAGTTTCTGCTTTAAGTCTGTGAGTGCGAGCGTCTGTCTGCCAGTGTGGTTGCCTTTTCAAACTTAAAACAGTTTCTTATTTTCATTTACCCAGAAACTGAGAGGAACAGTGGAGGCATTGTATGTGCTGTGCAAATGCAACAACACCAGATTTGAGTTCATTTTCACTAACCTCGTGAGTATTTGTGTCTTCTTAATCAGTGTTCATTCACTAATGTCTGAAACAGTGAAAGTGATAATTTTAATCTTTCCTTCTTCCACATCTGTAAACATTTCATATCCCCAGTCACTTTATTGTTAATAGAGCATGCCACATACATACATGGACTTTCATGCTATGTATACACACGTGCATAAATGCATTTAACAAACGGGAAACATTATCTGAACTTTGATTAGACTTCTTCAAGTCAACATTCCAGCCTTCTTCTCTACTGTTCCCTTGACAACCAATCACCACACACTAGACAATCCAGGAGGGAGTAGTGGTCTCCCCTGGATCACCTGCCAGCCCTTTTGCTTACTGTGATGGCATGTAATGATGTATACAATGTGGCATTCATGTGTATATAACAGAATTACCTCATTTGATGTAACCCCATCATAGAGTTACAATGGTGATGAATGTTGAATAATATTAATAAAGTATACTAAGTTGTAGCATACATAGCTTCATGTTCTTTCTTTCTTTCCTGTTGCTTTGCATCCTCAGAAGCCACTTCATGTTAACAGTACATACATCCATAGACATGTTCACAGTATGCTTTAATTACATAACATGATGATAATATTGACTTACTGTTACAACAGCAGGTGGTCTTGTACAAACATGGCCATTATATCCATTGGGCCCATTATGTTGGCATCCACTCATTATCTGGATCTGGACATCCACTCATTATCTGGATCTGGGCATCCACTCATTATCTGGATCCTAGTATCAATGCTAGGCATCCTGATCAATTACAGAGAAAAGTTGACCTGGAAAAGTTTCCACAACTCTGCAGTCACAACCCTGAACTCTTTTTTTGATGGCTCTTTGCAGATTCCTGGATCTCCACGGCTCTTCACCTCTGTGATCTCAGTTCAGCGGTATGGTTGTTACTGTTTCCAGTGTCTGACTCATGCTTTTCTTGACAGTGATTATGTATTGATGATAATCAGTTTTGATAGTCTCATCTTTAGTAATGGTAATATAATGCGCACGTAACGCACCAGTTCTTATTCAGATAAGACAGTTGAAGCCATGGGGTGGTATGGGGAAAGAGAAGAGAACGAGAATAAAGGCAGTTGAACATAAAGTTACAGTCACCTAAAAGAATGAAGCAGGGGGTAGGGGTGGGAGGAGCATCACAGCTATATTTTCACACACACACACACACACATACACACACACACACACACACAGATGCACACACACACACACATGCACACACGCAATATGCTTAGACCGAAAATCATCAATGAGATGGAAACTTGGGCAAGAAATCCCACTCTGAAGATGGATGCTGTGGGCCACAGGTGCCTAACAATAGTGCAACCCATCCCACTAATGAAGGGATTTCTGAGATAAATGTGTTTATCGATCTGTCAGTCATTATTTCATTGAGGATTTTGAAAGTTCATGAGAAAAGATCTTCAGCTTAGAGATGGGGGGGGGGGGGGGGGTACGCTGTAGAACCCTCCTCACAGAAACAGTAGAACCCAAAACCCTTTTCACAACTAGTCCAAAGATCCGTATCAGTGCTGTCTCATATCGCTGGTGAAAATCCAGTTATTATGTTGCTGTATTACTTCTTGCATCCCTAAAAATAATAAATAAATCTTTAATGTGCAATGCCAGTGTTACTGTGTGTATGTGTGAGTGACTGCATGTGTGGATGCATACATGTGTGAGATGGTTATAGTGAGCAGCACTCATGCCTACATGTGTGAGAGGGTTATAGTGAGCAGATGTGTCAAGATTTATGTGCTTGTACACCATGCTTATATGTGTGGAGAGAGACATAGTTTGACTTTTGCATATTGTTACCCCATTCCCCTCCCCTGTTCATGTCAGTCTTTGTCCTTAAGGCACTTATAACTTTTGGGGACTGTTGCTGTAGAAATAACCACTATTTCTATTATTGCTAGTAAGATTGGTTAAAAAAAAAATGCAGTTACAGTTGACATTATTACTATTATGGCTAGCGAGATTGGTAAATGACTGCAATTACAGTACATGATGACATTATTTCTGTTATTCTAGTGAGATTGGTAAAAAAATAAAAATGCAATTACAGTACATGATAACATTATTACTATTGAGATTGATAAATGAATGTAGTTACAGCACATGATGACATTATTTTTATTATTGCTAGTAGCATTGGTAGAAAAAGAAGCATTATTTACAGTACATGATAACATTATTACTATTATTGCTAGTGAAATTGGTAAATGAATGCAGTTACTATATATATATATATATGATGACATTATTATTATTAGCAAGATAGGTAAATGAATGCAGTTACAGTGCATGATGCCCAGTGCGCTGATCACCACATGGATATTATTATATCATTACAGGGCATATGAGACATCAAAGCTATACCGTGACCTCAAGCTGCGTGGGGCCATGGTGCAGAACAAGCAGCTGAGGCTTCTGCCCCAGGAACAGGTGTACGACAAGGTCAATGGAGTGTGGAATCTGTCCAGCGACCAGGTGAGGCAGACCTCCAACATCCCTTGTCTGTTGTCTGACTTGTTACCAAGGCCTAGGTGGAGCACAGCCTTTTTGAACAGATGAGAGAATCCAGACTCACCCTTCCCTGGTTTGCTATCTTTTTGAATGTCTTGCTAACCACAGGCCTCTGCCAACATGGGGTTTAAGTGTCTCAGTTTGCCATATTACATGGGATCCGATGTGCCATTCAATATAAATGACTGAATCACAACTAAAATATGCTGGATATGATAACACCATGAACAGTGAACTGTGTGAGTCTGCTGGCTGCATTTTACTGGTTTGAACAGTGTTTGTCAAGTCGCTAACTTTCAGTGTTGTATTGTTTATAGGGTAACCTGGGGACATTTTACATCACAAATGTTCGGCTGGTGTGGCATGCCAACATCAACGAGTCCTTCAACGTCAGCATCCCCTATTTGCAGATGGTGAGTTCCATTTGTGGTTTCCACTTTTACAAAGGTTATTGTCCCTTGCAGCTTGCAGGGTATGAAGGCGCCTTTAACTGGAAAAGCAAGCAGCCACAGAGTGGTGCTACTCAGTACTTTCCATGAACTTTGCCAATTTGAAAGAGGATTAGATCTGTCAGCTTTCTTCATCTCCTCAGATTACTCTCCTGAGTTCTTGAAATAAACCTTTAGCACTGAAAATGTACTATCATATGCTACTTATTTTTGCTTTCACTTATATAAGTGTGCATAACAGTAACAACAAATGTGTTTTAGGGGTAACCTGGATATTCAGTTAACAAAAGTACATTATGTTGTTTGTTGCTGTTGTGCAGAAAAATGTGAAGATCCGAGATTCCAAGTTTGGAGTGGCTCTTGTCGTGGAGACGTCAGCAATGGTAAGGCAGCATAATAGCAAGAACAGACAGGATGATTTTGGCGATAGTGATGATGTTGTCCAACTTGAAGTGTGTTAATTTGTGATGCCAGTGGATGATAATGATGATGGTGATGATGATGTCCAGCTTGAAGTGTGTTAATTTAAAAGCAGTGTTTTGTGCAACTGATGACCAGTTTGTAATGTAACTGTTGACCAAATGAAGTGACTGTCGACCAAGATGCTGTGGATGATATCTGTGGCCAACTGATGATGTGTCTGCAGGCCAGCTTGTAACAGGACTATTTCACAGCTTGTCAAATAACTGTTAACCAAGTTGCAATAGGACGGGTTACAAACTGTCAAATGGCAATTGACCAAGTGGCAATATGACAGCTTACAAACTGTCAGATAGCAGTTGACCAAGTTGCAATAGGACAGCCTACAAACTGTCAAATGGCAATTGATCAAATTGCAACAGGACAGCTTACAAACTGTCAAATGGCCGTTGACCAAATTGCAACAGAACAGCTGTCAAATGTGTGGAAAAGACAACTGACAAAGCTGTAAAATTGCTGTTGGCCTAGTCACAACAGGACAGCTGGCAAACCTGTAAAATGTCCATTGACCAAGTTGCAATAAGACAGCTGTCAAACCTGTAAAATGTCCATTGACCAAGTTGCAATAAGACAGCTATCAATCCTGTAAAATGTCCATTGACAAGTTGCAATAAGACAGCTGACAAACCTGTAAAATGTCCATTGACAAGTTGCAATAAGACTGCTGACAAACCTGTAAAATGTCCATTGACAAGTTGCAATAAGACTGCTGACAAACCTGTAAAATGTCCATTGACCAAGTTGCAATAAGATGGCTGATAAACCTGTCAAATGTCCATTGACCAAGTTGCAAGTAAGATGGCTGATAAACCTGTCAAATGTCCATTGACCAAGTTGTTGTGCCTGTGCAGAGTGGAGGCTATGTTCTTGGGTTCCGCATCGACCCCGTGGAGAAGCTGCAGCAGATTGCCAAGGAGATTCAGAACCTGCACCGTGTCTACAGCGCCTGCCCCATCTTTGGTGTAGAGTTTGAGACAGAGGATAAGGTAATGCACAGTGATATTCATATTACTTCATTTACTGTCAGTCAAAGGCACTGAAGACAAATAGCAGTAATGTACAGGGCTCATGGTTGGACTGTTAAAATGAGCTCTTCCTAACATTAATTTGTCCTAATTCAACCCAAAAGAAGAAAAATGGCAAAAAATAGAAAAAGACAGCAGTGTCAAGATGTTTTGATCTGTCTTAAAAATAATGCTACTTGAGTTTTGATAGGCTTCCAGAACAATAAGCAAAACAATACAGCAGAGATTTTTCTATCACTTTGTCTGAAACATTTTCTTCTGAAATGAATGTTTGAAGTAGGTTGCATTGACATACGAAGCAGTTGTGTGAAGCAATTGGGATTTTTTTAACGGTACTTTTTGTCCTATAAATCTGTTATTTCTGGGGAGCCGGGCAGTGAACACATTCATATATATTCATTGTACAATTATACATGCATGCATGCGCACATATGCACGCACACACCACACACACACACACACACACACAAACACACAAAATATGGGCTGTGTTATAGATCCCATCTTATGTCTTTTTGAATGTGATTTGTATGCGTGTGTGACAGTCTCTGTCCATCCGTCCGTACGAATTATAAGCGTGCTGATACCTGTCCGTCTTCACCTGCCTGTCTCTGAGAGAGATAAGAGGGAAAGCTGTGGCAGACAGAGAAGGGAGGGAGAGAAGGAGAGACTAGAAAGTGTGTCTTTTATTTGTGCAGCCCCAGAGCATGGAAGAGCTGACCACAGAAGCAGTGCAGGATGATGTGGAGATTCAAAATGACTCACAGACTGATGCATTTGCTGTAAGTACACTGCAAGTAGCCCAGTAACATGGTTTTCCTGTGTCAAATTTGTGCTTGTGTCAGTCATTTAAAAATCTGATTTTCTTCTTCCTTTTTTTTTTTTTTTCTTCTTCTTTAAAATAATTATAGGCAAACAGTTATAAATATGGTATAGAGATTGTGAGACAGAATGTAATTTTGCTGTTGATAAAACAAACAGTACAAAAAAAGGATTGGGGTTAAGCTGCAAATTCCTCGTCTATGCTGCTGGCTACAGGGCAAGGGTCAGTTGGCAACAACTGTTCCCTAATGATTCTGCTCAGCACCAACATACTTTTTACATTGTTCTTAGGGGCATACTTTGCTGATAGCAGCAAGGAGAGAGACAGAGACCCTGCTCATTAACAAATCTGTACTGTGTTGCTGTAGGCGTACTTTGCTGACGGCAGCAAGGAGAGAGACAGAGACCCTGCTCATTAACAAATCTGTACTGTGTTGCTGCAGGCGTACTTTGCAGACAGCAGCAAGGAGAGAGACAGAGACACTGCTCATTAACACATCTGTACTGTGTTGCTGCAGGTATACTTTGCTGATGGCAGCAGGGAGAGAGACAGAGACCCTGCTCATTAACAAATCTGTACTGTGTTGCTGCAGGAGTACTTTGCTGACGGCAGCAAGGAGAGAGACAGAGACCCTGCTCATTAAAAAGATCTGTACTGTGTTGCTGAAAGGCGTACTTTGCTGACGGCAGCAAGGAGAGAGACAGAGACCCTGCTCATTAACAGATCTGTACTGTGTTGCTGTAGGCGTACTTTGCTGATGGCAGCAAGGAGAGAGACAGAGACCCTGCTCTTTAACAAAAATGGTACTATGTTGTAGGCGTACTTTGCTGATGGCAGGAAGGAGACAGAGACCCTGCTCTTTAACAAAAAATGGTACTGTGTTTTTGCAGGCATACTTTGCTGACGGCAGCAAGGAGAGAGACAGAGACCCTGTGTTTTCGGAGGAAAGCTTGGCCTCGCAGTGGAGAAGCTGTTGGATGGATTCACTATAGCCGGACTGTGGGAGGTCATGGCCTAGCAGCCAGTCACTCCACGAGTTTTTTGTCAAAACTTCTCATCTTGGGTGGGGCAAGGGGAGGGAGTTGTTTTTTAGAGGTAGATTTTTTTGGGGGGGGGGGAGGTGGGTAGATGTTTTTTTTTTGTATTTTTTTTAGGGGATTAAGGGAAGGGAGCTCTTGTTATGTTTTGGATTTTCTTGTGTGTGTTGTTGTTTTTGGGGGTGGGGGGTGGGGGTCTGTATTTTATAGCTGAAAGATGATGTTCACTGTGATGAGTGAAATGCCTTATTCAGCTGCTCACATCTAGGAACATAAATTCACAGAACGCATTCTGGGTTATACTTTTTTTACTTGATGGGTTTATACCTTTCTTCATGATTGATGTGTTCCAGAAATTTGATATTCTTTTCGTGATAAAAGGAAATTATGACTGTAATATCCAAAAATGTTCACATTGGTGTAGGTTTGTAACGATTTTGTTTTTGTGTGGGTGTGCTGGGTTTTGTGTGGGTGTGCTGGTTTTGTGTGGGTGTGCATGTTCAGTAAAAAGGCTAGGCTTATTTGTGCCCAGCAAATTGCTGAGTATGTTATATTAATTAAGTTATCAGTTGTTGATGCTGTGTTTGTGGCTGGCCTAAGTGGGTCTGTTTGGATGTCCAGTGCATGTTTGATGTCACTGTGGTGTGCAGAAGAAAGTTGTACAGGCGTGTGCAGGTGAATCTCAGAACAACAGCCCTCCATGTAGCAATGTGGTTTTGGTTAAGGTTTGATCCTAGTCTATCTCTCATCTCTTCTGCGCAGCTTGTAAAATATAAAGTTCTGTACACGGCAGAGGTAACAGTGTAGTTTTGGTTAAGGTTTGATCCTAGTCTATCTCTCATCTCTTCTGCGCAGCTTGTAAAATATAAAGTTCTGGACATGGCAGAGGTAACAGTGTAGTTTTGGTTAAGGTTTGATCCTAGTCTGTGTCTCATCTCTTCTGCGCAGCTTGTAAAATATAAAGTTATGTACATGGCAGAGGTCACGGGTACACTTACCCTAACACCTGGGGTTTGCTGTGCAATTTATTTATTTTTTAATTTTGGGGTGGGTGGGGAGGGGGACTGTTTTTTGTTTTTCTCACTAAAGGGCTGGACACCCGAGCAGCCTCAGCCAATCAGTACATCACTCACAGTATTCTCTTTTGTTGTTGCTGTTGTTGTTGTTGTTTTTTAGCAATACTCTGCAAAATATCCCATCGGAAAAGCCAGAAGAGAAGAGTGGCCATGTTGACCCATGAGCTGAAGCATAGCAGCAGAGCAAAAGACTGACGGCTGCCAAACAAAACCATCACAATAAGTAACTGTTCAGGTTCATTGATTACAAGATATGTGAATGTAGTCAAATGAGTCAGATTGCATTCACTTAAACGCTGGGATCAAATTTGAATCATTGACTGTGCATTCCACAAGTCAGCGCAGTGCCATAAGGTAATCAATCGAAAAACTTGTGAGGCTGTAAAATGATATGGGAGGAGGGCTTAGAACTTTGCACGAAAATCTTCTATGTCCCTTTGGGAGATCCCCGAAGGGATGCAATACTCCACAAGAGGTGCGTTGTGCAGGACTGTGGTGCTGTGCCAATGTTCCATCTGTCACTTTGTCTTGCATTTGACATGCAGAGGGTGATGGCATTGTTCCAATTACCCCCAGTATTTGAAGGTCTGTGAAAGTTTGGGAAAAATGATGTGCTGTTTCCAGGGCCTTGAAAGTCTTTGAAAAATTGAAGTAAACTTTTCAGAGTTTGTGGAATTTGTACTTGTTCAGGCAGCTTCACTTTGGGTGTTGTGCCTGATATATACATAATAATCAGAAGTGCATTGTGTGCATAATATGCATCAAATGTGGTGAATTGAAGATCCATTTGCTTTTGTGCTTTCATCTCAGATCAATCAAATTGACTTTTGAAGAGAATGTTGTCAATAGTTTGGGTGTTGTTGTTGTGTGTGTGTGTGTGTTTTGTTTTGTTTTGCTTTTAGTCAGTGAAACGTTCATAGGAAACCTGAATGGCAGATACTGTACTGGCTATTTCTGTTAATGTTCAGGTGACGAACCCCCAAATGTGATGCATTGTAAAGATTAAAATCCGTCCAATGGATATGTGTTTGTTTTTATGTGTTTTTGTGAAAGTACCATTCATTCTGCCTTTGCTTGTAATACATGTGCAGAGGAGGGATGCTGTCTGTGTTTGTGAGAGAACCTTTGTACATTGGTTACAACTGTGAACAATGAAGATGATAGTATTTGGTTACAACTCTAAACAATGAAGATGATGGTATTCACAATTTACATGACCCATCATGCTGAATTAAAATAATAATTAAAAAATGCCATGAAAAATGGTATGGGAGAATCTTCCAGTTTCATGGACAACACTCCAAACCCTAAAAAAAACTGACCACATCACTCCGCTGTTTCGATACCTCCGCTGGCTCCCAGTCCCACAAATAATTCAGTACAAAACAAACTCTCTGTGTGCTATAAATATATTACACACACTGCTCTGTAGCTGTCTTCGACTTTACACACCCTCCCATACTCTCCGCTCTGCTTCTGATACTCTCAGCCTCCAGATTCCTCGCACCAAACTCTCCACTGCTGGTTCCCGCGCCTTTTCTGTTTTCAGTCCATCCCCTTCCTCTCCGACAGAAACCCTCTCTGGACTCCTTCAAATCAAACCTCAAGACATTTCTTTTTCCAAAACAATAGCCCTGCCATGTTTTCAGTTCCACGCTGTTGTCTTCCTCTGCCTCAAGTCTCTGTTTGGTGTCCGTTTAAGTTGAGTGTAAATTAAGTTTTGCATAGTCGGTATACTCGTGTGTGCGGGTGCCTGTGTGTGTGTGCGTGCGTGCGTACATGCTTGCGTGCGTGTATGCGCTTGAAATAGTCTCTACGGACAAGATTCTGCGCTTTATCAAAACTTTAATATTTAATATTATTTATGAACTTTTCCTGTCAATAAATAGTATATCATTTGTTATTCAAAGGGAAATGGATTGTTAATGTTGCCTCTCTCTCTCTCTCTCTCTCTCTCTCTCTCTCTCTCTCTCTCTCTCTCTCTCTCTCTCTCTCTCTCTCTCTCTCTCTCTCTCTCTCCAGCCTCTACTGGCAACGCCGAGTTTCTGTTGGTCTACTGCCCTGGACCTAGATATGCTGGAGTAACTGTAACTGTAGTCTGAGGTCATTGACCGAGCGGACAGACTGACACAGTGAAAGACACTGAAGCTACCATCACCAGTGGCTTAGGGCTGTGCTCCCCACTTTCGATCGCGTATGTATGTATACATTCTGCTTAATGTCCTCAGATGCTAAAAAGCGTATTAGGGACAGTCTGTAGAACAAGCTTGGTTATAAAACAGCTTGGTGAGGGTGGGGGGGTGGGGGTGAGATTGGCTTGGTCCGCTTTCGATCACATATATACATTCTGCTTACTATCCTCAGACGCTAAAAAGCATATTAGGGACAATCTGTAGAACAATTTTGGTTATAAAACAGCTTGGGGGAGGGGGGAGGAGAAACTGGCTAGGTCCACTTAGTTGAGGATCAATACAATTCGATCACGGTCCTGGGACTACATTTTGTTCGATCAGCTGCTACCGGAGGGGACGGACCGTGGTGTTACCATCGAGCGTTTCATCGTGTAATGTAGGCTTGAAACGTGCTTTATTCTCATCTGACTCACGCCGTCGATTGCTATGAATATCGCGTATCGTAGAATTAAATTAGGCAGTCTTGGTCAGCCGATCCTACTACCAGTATGTACATGTTAATATATTTGATCTATTAAACGAGTCTATATACTTAAAACGCAATATATATATATAGATATATATAAAGTATATTTAAAGAAGAAGAAAAGGGGGGGGGAGAGAAAAAATTTAACCTTTTAACTCCCCCCACCCCCCTCTGTTTTTTTTGTTTTTTTTTTTGGGGGTGTGTGTTAATTGTTGTTTGTTTGTTTTTCCTCGTCATCGGTGTCATCTCACGAATGGTGATGTAACAGCTTTCGTTCTTTCGTCCTAGCTCCAACAGGGTAATAATTTACCACCAACACTGCCATGGTTTCTCCGTCGCTGATGTCTGCCTTTTAACGGCGACAGTTACCCACACTCGCCTTTCCGTCAGTCAGGGCACGACCGTGTTTCATACACAGCACGCTGCGTGACATCTATTTGGTGACGTGATAGTTTTAGAACGCTAGCAGTCATTCTTGTTTCAAGTTTTTGGTGACGTGTTAGTCCTGTGACAGTTTTGGAACGCTAGCAGTCATTCTTGTTTCAAATTTGGGGTGACGTGATAGTCCTGTGGCCGTTTTAGAACGCTAGCAGTCATTCTTGTTTCAAATTTGGGGTGACGTGATGCATCATGCAGTCCTATGACCGCGAGATCGAAAGTGGATCACAGTCATCACGCCACGGAAGGAGGGCTCCAAGATATCATTGGCGGGAGCTGCCACAAGTATCATTTTTGTCGCGACAAACACGTGTTTGTCGTGACAAAACACGTCTTTTGTCGCGAAAAAAGTATGGTTGTCGCGACAAAATATGTGCACATTTTGTCGCGACAAACACGTGTTTGTCGCAACAAATCTTTTGTCGCGAAAAAAATAATACTTGTGGCAGCTCCCGCCAATGATACCAAGTATTGATCTGCAAGTGGACCAAGCTCATCTCGTTTCCCATCTCCCCCATCCCCCATTGATTTCAGCTAAGACAAGCTTGTTTTACAGATTGTCCCTAATCTGCTCTTTAGCATCTGAGGACATTAAGCAAAAAGGACAGAACAGAATAAGGAGGGCTGGCCGGGATGTCTCGTCATCGATTGCACGGAGCACAATAGCCAGTGTAGGTGGACATGCAGCGGTCAATGATCTATGTGAAGGGACGCTGAATGAGTCAACGAGTCGCCCGGTCAACCGCGATTGAAAGTCTTATCACAATAAAAGACAACAATTAGTCTTCAACTCGCGTGTAAAAATTTGATTTACTATTGACGTTATGTCATCCAGAGAAGAGATTGGGAGGGAAATGGAGTTGAATGAACTGCAGGTTATTTCAATGTTAAACATAATTTAGTCCTCAAAATTACACGTACAAGTGCGATTTACTATTCACCCTAGAGAAGACTGAATCAGAGGCTAGGGGAAATGAAGTTGAATGAACTAAAGGTCATTTCATGGTAAAACAGAATCTAATCCTCAAAATCACACGTACGAGTCCGAGAGAAGACTGAAGGAGGATGGGGGGAAATGAAGTTGAATGAACTAAAGGTCATTTCACAGTGAAACAGAATTTAGTTCTCAAAGTCACATATAAAAGTCCGATTTTATTGTCATGTTTTATATAAGACTGAAGTGTGTTGAGAACAGAATTAAGTCGAATGAACCGAGAAAGCAGAAATGACTGATCTGCGGCAAAGCCATGCATAGTTGTAGCTGTAGTTTAACTTACTCAAGGCTTTAAAAAATCTGAAATAAGCGTTCTAAAAGAAGATCCAAACACACAAAAGGCTCAACATAACGCTATTTATTAGGACAAAAACACAATTTGCAAAATTTGGGGGTATCCCCTTAGTCGACAAAAACACAATTTGCAAATTTTCGGGGTAATCCCCTTTGTCAAGCTACAGTTGTAGCTTCAATTGTAGCTTGACAAAGGGGATTACCCCGAAAATTTGCAAATTCTGTTTTTGTCCTAATAAATAGCGTTCTGTTGAGCCTTTTATGTGTTTGGATCTATTTAAGGCTTAAAAAGGAAAGACTCTGTCATAGCTCTGGATTCTTATCGAAGGGAACCTAAGATTTCTGCGTACATTGTACACCATCAAGGGCCAGTTCAGATCGAGGACCGAAGCCGGGACAAATTAGCCAAGTTAAGTACCACCGTCAGTCAGATCAGCGCTGTAAGTCTTTCAAAGGCAACAGTGAAGAAACTCTGTACCGTGACGGAGTGGAGGGTTCGTGAGTGACCTTTAAGTGTTAGCCATAGACCTGTATATATAGGTCCATGGTGTTAGCAGAGTCGGGTGTGCAACAAGTCAGTAAAAGTAACGGCCGTCAGTGAAGTCTTAAGGCTAGCCTGACGCGAGAGGGTCTGGCACAATCTGTTTGATGTCAGTCTTCCTTAGGCGACACACTCCCGTGAGCACGTACTGCTCGTGTCGAACATAATAATAAGAGATCCCGTCAGCTGTGTGCTTCTGAGAGGCGAGCGGTGACACGTGCATACTTCACTGACCGACATTCAGTCTCCCTCACGATCGCCTTCGATACTCGGTTTCTAAATTCGATATAAAGTCAACGGGACATTTAATAACTGACAGAATGATTAATTTTATTTCCAGCCACGTAACAACTTACTTAAGCCATATGTCAATCGCTCATTTAGAGTCGTGTTGATACGACTACAGCGCAGTGGGTCTGCTCGGAAGCAGAGAACAGCGCTATAGTTGCCATTGTGATACGCTTAGGACTCATCTGGAGAATGATGAGGCGCGCAACAAGTGTTATTTCATATAAAAATTAAAATGGACTAAACTGGCTCTAAGAGCTCAGGAGCTGTGTGAAAGTCGAGGTGGCCGTCCATAATAGTCCTTATGGTTTCTGTGGACGTAAAGCAACACTGAACAGAGCTCAGGAACTGTGTGGAAGTCGAGGTGGCCGTCCTGGGCTCCCCGTCCCTAATAGTCCTTATGGTTTCTGTGGACGTAAAGCAACACTGAACAGAGCTCAAGAGCTGTGTGGAAGTCGAGGTGGACGTCCTGGGCTCCCCGTCCCTAATAGTCCTTAATATGGTCTCTGTCTGCTATACATTTGTGTTTCTTTTTCAACTGTATGTAAATGAGCTCACTGCCTATAAGCAGAAAACTTGTTGATGAGCCCATGACCAATCATTGTATCTTTATTTTGTCTTGAATAAATTGTTGTTTAAACCAATAACTATGGTCTCTGTGGACGTGAAGCAACATTGAACTTGAACTTGGACGTCCTGGGCTCCCTGTTCCTAAACAGTCCGTGCGGTCTCTGTCGAGGTACAGCAACACTGAGCTGAACCGGCTCTCTCTTAATCTTGGGTATGATTTATTAATGAATTCTGTCTAGATTTTATTCAGTTTTTGAGCTTGGTCAGTAAGTAAGTAAACATGGTGCTTAACGTCCACAGAAACCATGAGGCTTATTAGGGACGGGGGGGAGGGCCGGGTATGGAGGTGGGGGGAGAGGCAGATTATATACCTATCTGTCAACTCCAGAATGACTTCTGCATTAAGGTGGGCAACGATGAGAACCATTTTAATGTTTCATAACTGTGAGGGACAAAGTCACGATTAGTGTCCACAGAACTTTTGAATAGAAAGGAGAGCCGAAGCGGATTCGAACCGAGGTCCCTTTGCTTACCAGCCTAACGCCTTACCTCTAGGCCAAACCGGCTCACGATGAGCTTGGCCAGTTCAACAGTGAGGGATAAGGGACGGACTGCCGACAACAAGTGTCCCAGCTTGGGCGAACAATAGTAATCTTATTTATTATAAGATCACACGGAGACGCGGCCGGGAAGCCATCTGTTACACTTGACGGTACGTGTTCTCTACAATCCAGTCCCACCACAGACATTGAATAGCCAATGCCCCTACAATCCAGTCCACCACAGACACTGAATAGTCAATGTCTGAGAGTCCCACTGAAGCCGTCTCCAACGCAAGAGGACTGTAAAGCTTATGTGGGGTTTTTTTGGTTTTTTTTAAAATCTGTGTGCCTGTCTGTGTGTCAACGCCATGAATGATTTGCTGCTCAACTGAGATGAAAATTGGTGCGACTGAAGATTCCTCGGCCGGGTGGAGACACGAGCCATACTATGGCCCGGCAAACCTCGGTCGCTAATAACGCTATTGAAGCGAAGGAGTCGCTCTGCGATGTAAAGAGGGTGGGGGTGTTTGGGGGACCCGGGGGTGGGGGTGGGGTAGGGGCGGGGTGGGGGGTGGGGGTGGGAATGGGCGTAGAAGTAAATTGCTGCCCCCTTTCTCAGGGAGCTAGCTCCATCTGTGGTTTAATGGTTAGCGGTCTCTACTCTCACGCCAGCCAGTTCAAATCAGTTTCGCTGGTGGCCAACGTAATTTATTATTTAATTATTTATACGTGTGTGTGTGTGTGTGTGTGTGTGTGTGTGTGTGTGTGTGTGTGTGTGTGTGTGTGTGTGTGTGTGTGTGGTGTGTGCGTGCGTGTGTGCGTGATTGCGTGTTGTGTTGTGTGTTGTTGTGTGTGGTGTGTGTTTTGGTGTGTGGTGTGTGTGTGTGTGTGTGTGTGGTGCGCGCGGCTTACTACGGCTTGTGTGAACTGTTTAACGAACTATGAATGAATGACTTGGGGGGGAGGCGGCGTAGTTTTTATTGACTTGTGAGTCTGATGTAGCCAAAACGGTTGACCGTCATGGCGCAAAAACAACAACAACATATATTATATATGTACTTTTAATTGTATGTCTTCTTTCTGCTTCTTAGTTTATTACAAGAATCTTATAGTCCGGCCTTGACTGCCGATGCGGATGGAGAATAATCTGGTTGAGGCGACACGAGTAACTGACCGACCCGA